>VYYJ01002187.1:0-23258 GCA_021029165.1 Cyphoderus albinus | reverse complement strand
GGAATACCCCGAAGAAGAAACTCTCCCTTGACATATCACTGATGTCACGGCTGTTCGCAATACTCACTTGGGCCATCGTCGGTGCAGTTGCTTTGGCAGTTCTGACGGTGCGTAAAATAAAATACATTAAAAATTAGTACAATTTGTGATTAAAGATGATTAATGATTTGTGTCATTTTTTTATATCTAGATTGGCGTCACTCCATTTTTGTTTAACGCGACACCAGCCCACAATTTACTCTCATTCTTTGTGGATGTGAGTGGGTGGACCGAGCTGAAAAATTACTTGGACATGTTGGCTGTACATGATGTGTATCTACTCGATTGGTGGGGCCATTGACTTTTCAGCTGTAATGGTTTACCTTTGTAGCAGTCTGTAATTAATCCAAAGGATTTTACTCCACTCTAATTTGCACAATATACATTTCGGCGATTCAAAATTGAAGTGGGATGTTTTCAGATATGAGACACCTTACCGTCTCACGAAAGTCGCGGAATACCCCAAGAAGCCACGTCCTTTCCAAGGCGAGCAACAAAGGCACCGAGCTGCTTACATCTTCATTCAGAATTTTAATCAATACGGAAAGTGTTTTTTTGGATCGTTAATGATGGCAGGTTAAGGTTCATTCTGTATGTAATTGATTGCGCATTACATAATTATTGCAAAGTTTATTTTAATGAATATTTTTTGAACGAAGCGTTTCTTGTCAACGTCTCGATGACATTTTGTGCGGTTAAGTATCATTCCAGCCTTTCACCGTTTCTGGTAGGTACAGGGCTGCAGCATGATTGCAGAAAAAGCGTTAAATGTTTTTATATTTATAGGTTGGGGTTTTCGTCGCTTTTGACGTGCTCGTGATTGTCTGCACCGTGGCCCTTCATACGTTTGCCGTTATCATTTTGGAAGCGAGTGCTGACTTTCGGGAGTATTGGAAGAAAAGTGTGAGGGGGAAACTGGAGCTGAGGCAACTGCTCGCTTGCAGATATCTTGCAGTCCGGATAGGTATTTTATTTAAAGATTTCGTCCAACTAATTATTTAACTCCCATGAATCGAAAATACAAACTTTTTACTATGGTTGCAATACAAATCTAGGAAATTTCTTTAACCTTGGGCGTCAGGTAATTTTGTATATTTTGTAGTTGCATTGACCAAAGATTGTATAACCTTCATTGTAATTTTGTGCAGGTTGTGGTACTCACGTTAGACCAAATTGTGAACCAAACTGTTAATGTTTTGATCATGGATTCATAAATCTTTCATTTTCATCATGCAGGACAACAACGGATTAGTAAATAATTAGAAAACCCCGTTGGGGAATCTGCGACAACTTATCAGGCTCTTGATAGTAATAAAAGCATTCTTCTTATATGTAGACAATTTGCGTTGAGTTGGTCGGTTATGAAGTGCTCATTGCAATGCTTTAGTTTGTAAATTTTTGGATAAAAATAACCATGTGAAACTAGTAAACGTAGCTGTGTGAGTAGTAAGCGTAGTAATTGTATAACCTAAGACATGTCAGTTGGTTCAGTGCAAGCTTTGTAAATTTTAAATTTTAAAATAGAATAGAAACACAATAGCAGACGACTTTCTCCCATGTAAATTTAGTTTAAATAGTTAATGCAATAATTGATTACAAAAGCTGTTGTTTTACATTTCATTCCAATTCCAACTCAGGATTGTATAATATGTACATACGTAGGTATTAGGTTGAATGTAAATGTTTTTTGTTTACTTGAATAGTTTAGTTTTACCTAACTGGCATGCTACATACCAATAGTAATCTATAATTATAATGTTATTTGGCCACGACAAATGTGAAAGAGCAATTATCCAATTTGGAACCTAATCTTTCGGAATAAGCGGGCTTCCCAAAAAATAACATTCATGTTGAATTGATACTTTTGTTGTAGTTGTGAAATAAAGTTGTATTTATTAAACTCACTTTAAAATATCAATGCGTTTAGTGGCAAGTTGAATTTGATTATACAATCTTTGCATAATTGATGAAAGGAAAGAAAAAATAGAAAATGTTTGAAATAATGCGAATATGTGGCGTCAAAATGGACGTTGCAGTTGCAATTACGAGCAGTGTAGTTTGAAATCAAATAAAACGCTGCAATACCTAATTTTTTGTACCTGCCTGGAAATATAATAAAGTTTAACCTAAGCCATTAAAATTGTTATATCATTTATAATACGTAATAACATAATATCAGGTGTCTATGAGTGTGTAGATGTTATCTGACGTTCAAAATGCCTCTTACTCAACCACAATTAACTTAATTGTTTTGACTACATACATACATAGGTAGAAAGGTGTGCGTGATAACATTTTAATGAACTATGATGATGTTGTTTAAGAATAAGTTTCAAAAACATTTCCAATGCAAACAATTTATTGGATAATTGTAAGAATTTGACAATGACAATGAAGTTGGCTTAATAACAATTCATTACGACACACCTTGTGTGAGATAAAATTTTATCGTAAAATAAACAACTTTATGGAAAACAGCGTCGGCTGATTCAAGTTACCGCACATGTAAATAGATTTATAATTCATGACCCATATCAAATATTATATAAGCATCACATTACATTTACAAGCTCAACATGTCCACGTTTACAATTAAAGTGGTATCAATACAATAGTGCGAACGATAAGAGTGGAAAGGTAGTCCACAACGAAATGTTTATCAGTCACCATGAATCTTCCGTACCATATTTTAATCGCCCTTACCGCATTTCCTCACTTCACGGTCAATAATGTTCTCCTTGAGCGCGTTCTGAGACACCGCTGGAGAAAGCGAGATCGTTTCTGGTGTATGGCTACAACCTTTTGCAGGCTTACCGCACCTTCAATTAAAGGTGGCAGTACGACGAAGTTGATTAGAGTCAAGGTGCAAGTTAGAGCCACACTTCCAAAATTGGCCATCGATTGCCTTTTTCTTCTCCTGACTCTTCGTTTACTATTGCAGCACCAAAAATATTGACAGTTTGTTTTAAATTCGTTAGCATTGGGAATGATTCCGAAATTTCGTACTTCTCTCCGTCATAAACATTGTTATAAATGTCAAGGTGAGTGGCAAAGGTGTTAAAAAGTCTCTCCACAGTGTGATGAGCTTATCCGGCTCGATCGAAAATTTAGCGAACGGTGAGATTTTGTTGCTCAACATAAGACACGGGAATAAATTATCATTCTCGAAATCTGATTCAATTTTATGTTAATAAAATAAAAAATCAATATCTTTTATATTTAATGTTTGATTCAATTTTCTATTTATAACCAGCTTCATTTTATTATATTCACATAATACAAAAACTAATGTAATATTAGTAAAGTTTTGTCATGTAATAATGATAGACTATAAATATAGGTAATAATAATTTAATGCAGCAATATTGAAGCAGTGCAAGGTAAATATATTTGTGAAAACGGAAGTATTTACAAATGCAATGAAAAAATTACCTTTTCATTTTTTGCCATTATATTTTATATTATTGAACTTATTTGTGGTATCGTCGTTCTGCAAAATTTCTCTTTTTATGTCTGAATGAAGTTTTCCAAAGTTTGTCGATGGTGTGTATTATTATAAATAATTTGAACAATCTGAATGTGCAACAATGTAAAAGAATGAAAGAAATGCAGATATGCACAATTGCATTACCATTATGATTTTATAAAGTGGCATGTGGCATCATTAATTGTAAGTTGACTTTGACTTCAATGCACGAGTACAACAAAGTAAATAAAGACAGGCTTTGCTTGCGTGCACGCGCATTTATCTTTTTTGTTATTTGTTAATAACAAATTGTTATACATTTTCACCTCCGGCTTCCAGCCCAAATTTCCTTTCAGAGACATCGGAGCGATGTGCCCACCTCGGCGAATTCCTCATCCTGAATTGATTCCCGTTCTCGCCTTGGAGCTGAGCTGAAGCGACTTCCAGCATAGTTTTGTCTTCATAATCCCGATAATTTTTTTTCACAATGTGCTGAACGTGCACTTTGCTCAGCTCTTGAAGTGGTTCCGGTTCACTCACAGGATATCGGATAGAACCTCACCGGATAGAACATTTCAACATTGGACTGGACTTGCAGCTTTACTTGCTGTTAGGGTGATCATCGTCATCCTCATGATTATGCTCATAAACACTGGGAATGAGGCTGGTGTAAGTGCAATCATCTAGCAGTATATTTGACGTTTAAATTGTTTTTTATTTTTGCCGTTGCTGTTTTGGAATTCTAGTAACACAGTTGTAATTACAAAAAGTACAGAATTTTTAATGAATTATAATTAGCAACTGTTCATGTACTGTTTCTACTTGTCGTTGGTACACGTGTTTCCAAATGCCGGATTTAATAAACCTATAACTGTAAAAAGATTGACGAAGGAAATCATTCATCTAAATAACATTTTTCTATTACAGAAACGCGTTAAAAGAGCTGAAAAAGATTAATTTATATACATGTATTACATACCGGTAATAGAATCACCGCAAACGTTAACAGGTACATGTATCACGTTTCCCGACACTACCCCTACAACAACATACACCATGAAGATTTAACCCAATTAAATTTTACTAATCGTAAGTTTTGAAATTTATCGGTTTGAATCTGAATGGTTATTACCAGGCGAATGGACGGCGGCTCCTGCTTCTACAGATGATCGTTTCCATACTGCTCCGTTTGAGTTGACCACCATAACAAAGGAAATTATTAAATAGATTAGCAGATGTTTATGAAACATGATTGACAAAGTTCGAGTACTTCTTGACAAAAAATATAGAATAGCGTTAGTATCGCCAATAATGCTCGAATATAACTTGTAGAAAACTGACTGTTAAAAATGTTGAGAAAGTCTCTTTTATTTTGTACTGGATTGATTTGCGGGATATGCAGTGCATATTATGCACACAGCGGTAAAGTTAGGAGGACATTTAATAAAATATGAAATTTGCAAATTTTGAAAATCAGCTACATATTCTATTTTCTTTGGAGGAAAGATAAAAATTAAATTGGAACTGCAAAGCCTACCCTATTTAGTTTTAACTGTCCTCAAGAAACCTGATAGAGCAAAGGGTTAAATTATTTATTTGGGCCAGTTGGTTCGGCTCGTGCATAATAATAATAAATATATAAAATTATTTTCCTCTTCGTGCTTTCATCGTTAAGAATAAATATATGTATAAAGCGGGAACTGTCATTAAAAAACATAATCTTTAAAATAAAGTGTCAATAAAAATTCCCTCTTCTAAATACTAAATACTATTAAACCTGGAAAATTCATTTTAATTTTATTTCTGGTGGAGTAATTTTCCATTCCTCGTTAACTTTTGATTATGGTCCACATCACTCATCGATTTCTCTCTCAGGCTGTAGTCAGCAGTAGGTAGGTGGATGAAAATCATGACCTATCATTGATAGGCTATCAATAAAACTAAACAACACGATGGTAGATTAGCATTAAAACACGATACTGACTAAAATTATCATGAAATTGACAAATTCGAATGTATTAAAAAGGAAAAGTGTATCAAATCAATGCAATGCTGCTACTAGAGTGATCATCATCATCTTCATGAATATGCTCATAAACACTGGGAATTAAGCTAGGTTAAGTGGTAGCCTTTAACATTATATTTCTAAATTGTTTATTTTTTGCCGTTGCTGTTTTGAAATTACAAATAACACACAGTTATGATTATATAAAGTAGTGATTTTTAATTAATTTAAGCCAACAGTTCATGAATTGTTTCTAATTCTCGGCGTAAAATTCGTCGCCATACTGCTCCGTGTGCGTTAAGCAACATAACAATGGATGTTATTAAATATATTAGCAGATGTTTATGAAACATAATGACAAAATTCAAATATTTCGTGACAAAAAATATAGAATAGTGTGTAAGTATCGCTAATAACGCGCAAATATAACTTTAGAAAACTGACTGTCCCAAATGTTCACAAAACTGTTTTTATACATATGTACATGTACTGGATGGATATTACACACAACCTGATAATTAAGTCGAGATTAAAATAAAATATGAACGTTGGAGATCTGTGAAAATCAGCTACATTTTATTTTCCTTGGAGGAAAAAATAAAAATTAAATTGGAATTAAACAAACCTATATTGCATACCCTAGTTTCAATTATCCTTAAGAAAACTAAAAGCAAACAGTTTCCCCATGCTCAATAATTTATTCGGGTCAGTTAGTTCTACTCGGGCGTTTAATAAGAAATCGTTTTAATCCTTATGCTTTCCTCATTAAGAATGAATAGATGTGTAAAGCGAGCGATGTGATGTGAATTATGCTCTTACAGTAGAATATTAAGAAAGAAAGAAAAAATAAAGTGAGCAAAAAACATGAACAGGTAAAAGTTGACAGTTCATTTATAATTTGGGGTCAGTTTTACTAGTGACTATAGGTACATCTGCATTCCTAGTTAACTTTGGACTCTGGTGCAGGAGTCAGTCAGTAATAAGTTACAGTTTCAATAAAAAATAGGGAACGGCTTTCCACATCCTTGATTTCATTGCATCACCCATCGATTTCTCTCTTAGGCTGTAGCCAGCAGGTAGATAGTAATTTGAACCGATCGATGAAACCAAACAATACGTAATGGTAAATATGCAAGTATTAAAAATGATACCGACTAAAATTATCATGAAATTTGCAAATCATAATGTGGAAGAGAGAGGCAGCAATTTAATGTTGTTGAATCCAACATTCAAAGCAAATTGTTGAAAATTATTCAATTACTATCGTGTTGTTGAGATAAGAGGAGTTCACGTTAAAAGATTAGATCATCATCACGTCATTTTACACAACAATGACAAATTCAATGGAATTAGCGTATTATACTCTGCGTATGATATTAATGTGTTATTTCTGATTATTCTGATATTCAGCTGAAATTGGGTTTCAATCCTTATGCGATGAAGTTGAACAAATTCTACCGTCAAGTATAAAGTAAATACGCACCTGTGCCATTCCAAATAATTTAGGTGTTGACTCAGGCTTGGTTCAATAAAACTTGTTCAGATTTTCCTTATCCATTCGCAAACCGATAGAAACCAGTTTTTCACAAACAGTAAGTGATCACTGTAACGATATATCGATACCCATGTTCCATATAATAACACAATGCATCAAGTTTAATATAATAGTAATTTTAATAAGACATTGAATTAAATATGTTTCATTACTAGTAGTAAATACGCACCTGTGCATTCCAAATAATTTAGGTGTTGACTCAGGCTTGGTTCAATAAAACTTGTTCAGATTTTCCTTATCGATTCGCAAACCGATATAAACCAGTTTTTCACAAATAGTAAGTGATCACTGTAACGATATATCGATACCCATGTACCATATAATAACACAATGCATCAAGTTCAATATAATAGAGAAAAAATTTTAAGTCAGCAATTACTTACCATTACCCATGCAATACTATTGTGCAAAAAATATTCAAAGAAGTCCCAAACCAAGCCCTAGTCATTGCGGATGTTTACTCAAATACCTTCTTTGTTGGACATTTTGTGGACAATCATTTTAGCATTATGTTTCGTCGCTCACATCAAAGGTCAGGGTAGTCAAAGATGAAGTTTGTAGCATGCTCATAAACAAATCTATGATACTTCCATATTACTACTGATACCTTTATTCAATGAGTAATTGATTTTGATTGATTCCAAAGATGAGAACGTAGGTCAATGTTACAGAGTTTCAACAATATGCTAACGATTAGTGATGCAATCAATTGAACATACGTAAATTAAGTGACCGATTCTCCTGATTTTGTAGTTTGAGATAACGTCACAATTTTTTATTAATGATGTATCAAAGTTCAAACATGTACAAAGCTGATCATTTCAGAGAATTCAGGTTGAGGTTTGTTTTAGAGTTGATAACGCTTGTTTACAACCGGACAAGTTTATGTATAAAATGAGAGGGCACAACTGCTCCAGACCATCAGCATCAATCCTCGTTCAGTTCATCATTCTAACAACTCACTCAACAGTAAAAGCCTTGTCCACCACAATCCTGATACTATCAACAATATTTAAATTGTTCCCAATTGAAAACAGAATTGTCAACATGAAGAGTTTCACAATTTACGCAATTGTGGCCACTTGCTTGGTTGCATGTGCCTACGGTGTTCCAGGTAAGCAAATTACAATTTGAATGTTTTTATACAATATTTTAACGATAAAATAACAAAGAAGCTTATGCATGTAATATTTTTTCAGCTGCCCAACGCGATTCTTCCGTTTCCTCCAACAAATGGGAAGCGCTTGCTGAGATATCCTCAAAAATTAGGACAGTCATTAACGGCGCAGCCAGGAGAGTCTCTGCCACCGCTAAAAGCGACAACCGCGAGATTGGTAGCAGAATCGCGGAAAATGTGAACGCCTCGCAATCCGAAGCGATTTTAATCATCAACCAACTTGATTCAGCCACTCTGCTATTAGAGCAGGCCGATGCGCTGTTTCAGCAGTTGAATGAGACGGGTCTTGCACTTCGTCAAAACATCAACGAGGACCTTCAACAACTCTCCGCCACAGCTCAAATCACCATCAGTGGAATCCTGGTAGGAAACCGTGGAGCTGTCACTGGCCTCGTCGTTGCTGCCAGATCCGTCTTGATTGTTGGCATTCCAGGGAGAGGTTTAAAGACAATTTCCTCCAAGCAATCGAACAAGTACAAGGTTCTCGCAAAACTCTCCAGCGACCTCCGCCTCGTGTCCAGGAAAGCCCTCAACAAAGCTGTGGAGATTGCGCAGAACGACAACCAAAAAATCGGTTCTCAACTCCAAGCGCCAGTCGATGCGACACTCAGCAACATTGCCTTCAGCCTGGACGAGTTAGACGCTGCCATTGCTAGACAAAGCCTTACCTTAAACGAAGCCAATCCTCTTTTCCAGCAAATCAACTCAAGCCTTGCTCAGCTCAATCAGGATATTGAACCTCAGCTCGAGAAATTGTCGTTGACTGCTAGAGCTTCGGTCAAGGGTCTCCTGCTAGCCAACGAAAAGGTTGTCGGGGGAATCATCGTAGCATCTAAATTAGTAATTGTCGTCGGAGTTCCCGATATCCCATCCCTCCACACCTCAAACAAGTACGAGCTTTTGGGCAAACTCGCAGCGGGTATGAGGTCCACGATTAACAGTCTGGCTGACGAAATCAACAAAATTTCCAGAAATGACAATGCTGAGATTGGTGAACAAGTTGCGGCTGTTGTTAATGGTGCCAGAGGCAGCGCCCTTGAAATTGTCAGTAGACTGGATGATGCCATCTCAAACCAAAGTCTCATCCTAGAGCAAGCTTCAGAAGAATTTGCCAAGTTGAACGAATTCGACGCCCAGTTTCAGTCGGATGCCTTGGAACCCGTATCTCAGCTTTCACTCACTGCCCGTGTTGCCGTCAAGTCGCTGATTGTGGCAAACTCGGTCGCCGTAAGAGGACAGGCCGCAGCAGCCATTGGAATTCTTGCCGTTGGAATTCCCGGTGGTCGCTAAATCTTTTCACCCTAGAGCAAGCTTCAGAAGAATTTGCCAAGTTGAACGAAGTCGACGCCCAGTTTCAGTCTGATGCCTTGGAACCCGTATCTCAGCTTTCACTCACTGTCCGTGTTGCCGTCAAGTCGCTGATTGTGGCAAACTCGGTCGCCGTAAGAGGACAGGCCGCAGCAGCCATTGGAATTCTTGCCGTTGGAATTCCTGGTGGTGGCTAAATCGTTTTTTAATTTCTCATATGTAATATTTTATACAAAGACACATTATTTAATTTATTGTTAAGTTAACTCGAAATAATATTTCCATTTTCTGTTGCTTCATTTAAAATTATTGTAATGGCATTCAATTAATATTTTATAAACCGATTATACGCTCTAATTAACAAAGCTTTGAAGTTTATTTTTATTGCATTCAGTACAGAGGGTTGAAATTAGAGTACCAACATGCAAAAGTGCAAAGGCTAACTTTTATACTTTTATATTATGAGTGTTTTTCATACCATGCATAACACAGTTTGATAAAAATATCATTGTTATAATTTTGATACTAAATTTAATTTATTTCAATAATCTAGTAAAAAGTACACAATATCCATCCATCTCTAAAACACAAAAACTGATAACTCTACTTTAATATGTATACATTGACAGGATACCCCAAATTTAACAACAAAAGTATTAACGTAACCAATCTCTTTCATATTAAATAATGAATTCATTTCGCCTCCGGAGACAGCAAGTTGCCGATCGATACATTAAGGAAAACCGAAACGAAAGATGACCACCACCAGAATCTGGAAATGAAAATTTTCAATTTACTAATTGGAGAAGGCAACTATCTAATTATTGAATTAGGATTCAACGGATTAAAATTAAGATGTAATTAAATAATTAATTTCTCACTGTTTCAATCACCCTTCTGTAGATGGAGCTGACAATGTCAAAATTCATGCTAGCCAATGTGTGTCGCGAACGTTCGTAATCTTCGTGGCTGAAGTGCCCTCGGAGCCGTGGAGGGAACATTTTGGAAGCCATTTGAACCTTCTAATGAAATGATTATCATTAGAATTGTTTTGTAACTTGTTTTGTAATTAAATATTTGATAATCTTTTCTTTTCTAAAAGTAAATTTTGCAAATGAATTGGTCTGATGAAATTAATTTTTAGAAGGGCTGCTTTGTAATTGTTGAAATTGAGTTATGAAAAGATACATTTAAATTGTTTCATGTTTTTGTTTGTTTTTCCATTCGATCAATAAATAAAGGATATTCCTGCACTCGAATCCAAAGGTTTGCTTTTGCGATGTGATGCTATGGACTTGTTTCTTTTTGCTACAAGTTGTTTTACATACAAGTGCTATACAAACTAAAATTATGATCATGATGAAAATTTAAATGAATAATTTTAGTTGATTTATTAATAAATTCAAGCTTACTTAATTAACAGTTAGTTTGATTTACCTCATTTTTTCTTTTTTACATAAAAAAATTTTATATCTCAAAACTTTTTTGTTATTCGGGACGTGAACATTGTTTCCGGGTTGCGTCTGGTTGTATGTACTAGTCATTTTCGTACATGACATGTCATGGAGAAACTCAAAATTTTATTAAGTGGTCGCAGCGTAATAGAAAAAAACATTAGTAGCAGCGAATAAGAGTTTTCCTAAAAATATTCTGTCAACAACTTAAAAGCATATAATATGAGGATAACATTTCTTCCGCAGACTGATTTACAGAGGACAAAAATGCAACTTGGCATTTATAAAAGCTAAAAGCTTTATAAAATAATCTTTATACATACAAACGTTAATTAGCTAATTAGGAATATCTGTCATGACTTTTTTGTATTTATTACATCGTTATCTCATATCATATCTAAATCTAATCCAAACTCCGACCGGATCAATATTTGAACACTTGGCCAGAAAAAAAGGTGTGGAATTTACGGGTATGCTAGTCGGCACAATGCCATTAAATATCCAGTTTCAAGGTCACGGAAAGTAGATGCAACGAGTCGAGAGGAGAAGAAACTCTTTCCATATATTTTCGATTATCATATTTGCTTTGGTCGTTTTTCTTCAAGCTGTTGCTTTCCTTCGGTACTTGCTACTCGATTAAACAAAGTCAACCACAGTTTTACTATCGCTGAGCTTGCTCTACATATCCGGAACCTCTTTTGGTATGGCTATCAATCGTTACTTGTGTCGGAAACAAACCGTTCAATTTGTCAATCACTGTGTAAATGTCGAATTGGAAATATTTGGCAAGTATTATTTTACTTAAAAAGGTTTCCGTTTGGCCACTGGATTAAATATTATAATATGCATTTATAAATCAGCAGGACATCTCTACCTTAATATCAAGCATTTAGAGGAAATTCTTGTCGTACGAAAAATCCGAACTAAGAAACTAATCATCATTTTGCTGCAATTTGGATTATCTACGACCATTACCTTTGCATTTTATGCCGTATCAAACCCTACATTTCCATTGCATTTTATGCCGTATCAAACCCTACATTTCCATTGCATCTGTCATCCTTATTGACCCTATAACAGTCAGTCACTTCTTACTACATCTGCGCGCTTTCGGTATTCCACAATACGGTCATTTGCATATTAGCACGGGGAGCGATCTTCTTGTCGGTTGGATTTGCAACCACAATTGCAAGCAGTCTCGGAGATGCACTTGATATCTTAATGACACTTGGAGGACAGATTGGGGATCAAAATTGGGATGCTGATAGAAAGTGTAAGGATATGGAGTGGAGGATTAGATCATACATGAAACTAAACGTGGCGCCACCCTGAATGACAATAACTTTTATGACAATGTCTCCGAGGCCAATATACACACAATGTCAATATGCATAAATGACAATATGCATTTAGGCCAATGCTATTTTTTATTTTAGTTTCTCTGTCTTTAGCTTTGTTTTAGATGAAAAACAATATTCAGTCATCATTCTAGCTCCAATTGCATCCCTGATTGTATCGAACCTGAATTTATAATAAGCAACTTTGAGATGGGAATTATCTCAGCAATGAGAAAAATGTTTCCTTTGGCTAAAATAAATGGCTGCCACTTCCACCTTTCTCAAAATATTTATAGGAAAGTACAAAAAGAGAAGTTGGCATCTTGTATTTGCATGATGAAACATTTAGGTCCAAAGTTAGATCGTTAGCTGCTTTAGCGTTTGTTCCACGAGGCGACGTATTAGCATGTTTTTATGAACTGAGAAATTCTACAACCAAGAACGATCCTGCTCGGATAATTTTTCAGTACTTCGATAATACTTATGTAGTGGATACATGGGAAATTACTATGTACACTATACCCTATAAATGAAGTCGGGAATACGCAAATCCAAAAGAAAGAAAAAGTATAGGCTACTTGATCAGAGGTTGTCTCGAATTGTAAACTCCTACAATACATCTCAAACCAAGATTTTATGGATTAATTTACTTTAAGTGATTTCTTGCTGGAAATAATTTTTATTGATTTTTGATTTTTGAATTATTGGCCTAAAGTACTTGATTACATTGTCATGCACTACATTGTCATTAAAGTTATTGGTCTTCCATGCACATTGACATAAAAGTTATTGACATAGGGTGGGTACATCGAAACTAAAACGGCTGATGAAGCATTTCAACGAAATCTACAAATGGCAGCTTTTCACCCAAATCACGGGATCCGTGGCTTACCTCTGCGTTTCGGTTTACGTGGCACTCAAATACTTTTCTGAATTGGAAACGACATCATTAGGCCATTGTGTTGGATGTTGCGTATTTTTGGTGTACGGTGTATTGTGGAATCTTTTGCATAGTGTTGACTCTGTGTATGAAAAGTTATCGTAGTTTCAGGAGGCAATTGGAAAGCTACTAGTTGATGCTATACATGGTGCAAAAACAAGAATCTTTCTCACTGATTCTGGCAAAAATGGTGATGAAAATAAAAGGGAAACGGAAATTAGATGGAGATTGAAAGAACTTAAAATTTCACCTTTCCACATGTTCCCCGTTTGGGTTTCAAGGAGGAATATTTTTTGTATAAGACCAATACATTCCTGACTGTATTTTACTCCGTCCTAAGTCCTAACACACATCAAAATTATGCTGCAACTTAATTTGTAGAAAAATTATAATGTGCAATTAATCGTCAATTAAGTACAATATTAATTTACTAATGGCGGCACGAATATGTGGCTATAACAAATCCTTACAATTAGATGATTTCATTATGAAAGCGACACTATATCAAGCTAATTTTGGAAATCCAAAATGCTTTTGTTCCCCCAGAATGCAAATTGCAATTAATTAGCTAATTGAAAATAGCATTTGTCATAGTGCCCCTTTGTATTGCCTTTCTTGTGAAAGTAACGTGTCCAAAGAAGATATAAATAAAGTGTAAAGTATTTTATCATAGCGGTTAGGCAGTATTTATTTAACACTAATTTATAGAGAGACGCTTATACTCATCAAAATAATACCATATTTACTTGACGTTCCAGTTACACTCAAATGAAAACTAACCAGACACTATATAAAAATAAGTTATGCGAAGAACACTGTTGCGACTCAAGGGAGAAACAAACAGCTCTGAAAAATATTTTATTCCTTCTAACGGTGGCTCATTGTTATATATTTGCAAAAACACATAAAAAACATAATATTTGGATTGAGAACACAAAATTGTTGAAGTTTATATTTTAAGTTGTCTTGGTCGGAGTTCATATATAAATACAGAAACTGTTAAACTAAAAAAATTGCTCGCCTATTCCTTTTCTCTCGCAACAACGATAAGGCCCGAGATTGTTCTAGTACATCTACATATTAAAGACTTACCTCTGATTTATTGTTAATTTTCAAGGTAGTAGAATTAAACCCTCATGGCATGGTGTACACCGAATGAACTAACATACATATTACTACATATGACATACATAATATCGAGATTTGGCGTCGGTGAGCAAAAAAAAGTCAATAGTTTGGGAACTGTTGAACGCGGGTGAAAAATATAACGTGATTCCGTTAAGAACCTCGATGGAGAAAATTTTATTGCAAATTCACCAGGATTCATGGTAGACAGTTGAGACTGCCCTACAAATCTTCGCCTTCATGAACAAAATTGATTCTGACCTGAAGGAACGCGTGAAGAGAAAGATTATTCGAGTTATGAAAAGGTTGGTTTAGTCAACTATAATGACGCTTTTAAACCAATCAGAGACTTGTTTCATTTTTTAGTAACGAAAATTAATTATCCCTGAACTTTGCAATTTCTGCAGAAACTATGTCGAATGGATGTCTTCTGAGGTTTACCAGAAAATGTTGAAAGAAGATCCAGCCATATCTCCGAATTGTTAAAGGCCGCCTTTTCATTGTGGTCCAGTGGACTTGCTGTGAACTTCGACGACTTCGACTCGGACTGAAATAAAGAAATGCTACGAAGGGAAAACCTCTCGAAGTTTGCATGAATTAATTAAGCAATAAATAACCGGTTCTGATTCTGATTCTTGCGTTCTATTCAAACTTTTTTAGTATTTTAGCATGAGGTGGACTCGTGATGGAGTTCTTAAGTTTTAGGAGAATATGACTTTTTCTAGGTTTAGTTATAGTTGACCTTGTTACAATAAGTAACAAGAAACATGACACGTGTAAGTATTTTATGTACCTACCGACATACCGACGTACAGTAGGTAGTAGGTAGAACTTTTTCCTTTGTTAGTCAAGCTTCATCTTTGTGTGAGTAGCGGCCGGCCACCACCACCCATTTTAGTCTTAAGACATGAACCTTTGTATAAATTATGCATGATGACGATGATGATGAGGAATATTTAAATGAACTAATAATTTGTCTTACTTATTATCAGCCAGCCACCAACTTTTATAAATGCTACGACATAACGAAGGTGGCAGTTAGTCTCAAGAATAACCTCGCAGAAAAACATCTTTTTCTTTGTTAAGTTAAATAAAACAACATCACAATGTAAAATCTTCAAAGTTTTCCCAACTTTTCTTTATTTCTTATGCACTGCCCAGCCCAACGATTCCTTTCTTTCGGGAATGCACCGCTTGGGATTTTCCTACATAAATATTTCAATGAAACTATCGTAGGCTTCACAAAAGCGAAAATAAATGAGAATGTTTTATGAATTTAATTATGGTTAAATGCAAAGAAAATTATTTTGTAGTGAGGTGGTCATTGTTGTTATTCATTAATAAGTACTAAAACCTGAAAATCTGAATGAAATGAAGAAGAAAATATTAGTAAAAGCTAGAAATCAGACATTATTTGAAAATAATTTTATATAAATGCTAGTACTTATGAAGTTATGATTCACTCATGCCGTCAGTTAGCCAAAATGATGAAGATTTGCAAAAGTTAGTACGTGGAGAGTGAATGTGAAAAATATGATTATTCCCACTTTTTAAAATTGTATTTTTTCTACGCGGCCGCTACTTAATAAACATGATTTACTATTTACTATTTAGTATATTATTGTAGAACCAATGTATGGTTTTGTTCTCCATTCGTTGCTGATTAATTTTGTATGCATGGAGAATATCGGTTCACGCAATTTGGAGCTAGAGAAAAATTCATACATAAACAAATACAATTTACAAAACATTTTTTTTTGGATTTCAAGGCAAATGAAGAATTTTGTTACAAACGTTTGAAAACGTAGTAAACAACAGAACCCAAAAGCATAAAAAGCATAAGTTAAATTACACTACGGTCATAGTGTCCACAGTTTAAATCACACTATTCAACATAGTACATGCCCGCAGTAGGCGGTTCAAACCACCGATGAAAACAATGAGTGGCGTCGGAACGGGATATCCTACCTATGTGGGGACGATCCCCCTGATAACATGGATAGGATACCCCGTTCCTTCTTGTGTGGTTTCTAACAACCAGAAAAAACAAAGAAAAAGACTTGGAACAAGATGGGACGTGCGGGACTTGAGACGAGAAAGAAGAGACGCTGAAGTGAGACGCATCCTGCTTATGATGCGCTGTTGAATCAAGTCTCGACTCGATTCAGTTCCCCGGGGATTGACAGTGGCAGTTGATCTTTTATTTCGGCATTTCTGTTCCGGAGCTGAACGAGAGATCACTGAAATGCGGAATGTGATTGTGAAACTTGATCAAGATCAGGGATGAGATTTATTGACCAATTAAAATAATAAAAGTGTTTTATTGCTTTCATTTTAAATATCATCATTTAATTAGTTCATATCACAAATTACTTATTTATTTTTCAGTTATTAAAACACTATACACTATACAGTTTCATTTGTCGAAAGTTTTTTTGTTTGGTTTTGGAACAAAAAAATTGGATTATAAATATTTTTTTAATCATGAAGTTATACCTGATTAAAAGTAAGCCCGTGGTTTTCCACCTTAAGCTCGGAGAACATTTCTTCGATTTCGAGAACGGTCATTGTGCGGCAGCCCTTTTCAAAACGGTGCCACTGCTTGTGACGGTTGAACCAACGTCGCCACAAGAAAAGCAGTCGGAGGTCTACTCCAAGATTTTGAAGCAGTTGAATTCGTGTCTTGAAATGGAGCGGCGAACCGGCAAAGGTTATCAGAACAATCAGTTGTAAGTTTGGCAATTATTAATATCAATTATATTACTTAAAAATTAAAATAATTAATAATTAATTTAAAATTAGCTAATATAATATAATAATTTGTGACGGGTTTTTACATTTTTATTGTACATTTTTAATAGTAAATCAAGCCTGGAAATAATGCTGGCGCTGGGACGGTGTGGACATAATACGACAACTGCTTTGGAATTAAGTGGACCAATAATCAAAGGACTCTCGAAGCTTTGCCTGTTGGACCGGGACGGATTGAGGTTAAAGTTGAGAATGACCCATTTTGTTCGAAATGGTGACTTAGCAAGCGAGAGCAAGAGTTCCAGCTCCAGCTTGTTTGCGGACTTACGGGATCTCATCACCATTAATTCAAAGGGTAACAATCAGCATATGTTAAATTACATAAATATGCTAAAAATATTTTATTCATCCTTTGATTAAAGTAATTAATTCTATAATGATTTTGTTTAAATTTTAGCAATGAAAATTGATGAACGTGAAAGAGTCTCTGATAAAGCATTTCCGCTGCCTGACTCCATGAGAAACCGCTGGGTTGAAAATGGCGAATTTGATCTGGAAGCTCGAATCAGTCTTCAAGTCATGTGGAACTCGAAGCAGGCTGCCGTTGACGCTCTGAACATGAACCAGAAAATTCTTAGCGAAGCCATTGCATCAAATGTAACCGTTGTGTCTGGAGATGACACAACGTTTGAGTGCCACCACAGCTATTTATCAGGTTAATTGATCACTAATTATAAAAATAAAATATTCATTTCATTATGATAATTTGACGAAACGGAAGAGATAGAAACGAATTTTTTAATGAAATTTGTTTGGGTTTGATCTAATTTTTACAGTGAACAGTCCAGTTCTGAAAGTCATGCTCGAGAACAACATGCAGGAGTCGCGCACCCGTAAAATTGAGATGGTGGACATGTCAGGGAAAGCAGTGAAAGCCTTCCTTGCTTTTCTCTACTGCCGAGAGGTCGACCAGGCTACGGATGACCCAAGCATCGCATTGGAGCTGTTGAATGCTGCGGAGAAATATGACGTCCCGAGCTTGAAGTCTACTCTAACGGAAATCTTCTTGAAGAAGGACGAGTCTTGGTGGACGGTCGAGATCGCTTTTCAGGTTTTTCTCTTCACTAGAGTCACTTTGTCCACGGATAAGTTGAAAGACAGAGCTGTTGAAATCATGAAGTTGTAAGTTAACATTACGCAGCATATATAAAATAATTTTATAATCCATTTTACAGATTAACATAAGTAGGACTGTAATCTAAAATTAGAGTTTAATTGTCTTCTTCTTCTTTCTGATTTTCAATTTTTTAATAGAAACAAAGACGACTTGATAAGATCAGATTACTACAACACGATTTTCACGAAGGACCCCGTTGCTGCCAGGGAATTGTCCACGGCTTTTATTGGTCTAGCCGCTTCAGAAGGTTGCTCCCGGTCGTCGTCCCCGTCGCTCCTGTCTCCCAGATTCGGACGATCATTCCAGTGACGAAGAAGAATCTCAAGATGAAGATGAATTCATGTAGGAGGTAGGAGAGTGTCATAAGTTCGATGTGGATTTATAATCTTTTTTAATTGCTGAGTCAGTTGATGTAATAATGTTTTGTAGTTGGAGATTGCGCAAAATTTTGTTTACTGTATTTACATTGTCATTTTTGTTTTCCTCTGATTTTTTGAATTATTATTCGAATCTAAGCCAATGAGAGATATGAATAGTTAGTTCTTTGTTATTTTTGTTTTCAATGAAATATGAAACCACTTCTTTATTGCCGTTCATTTATTAGTTTATTACTACGCTAATAAGATAGATAATCAATCACTTTACTGGTTATTATTGAAGCGGAACAAAATTAAATCTACAATTTATGAATTAGAATAACAATTGAATACGAGTTTTTGTCGGATGACTATTAAAATGCTAATATTAATTGTTTTTTATATTCGAGAAAAAATAAATTGTAGTAATACAGTGCAAATCTGTAACGTTAATTTATATGATTATGCAATTAATTATTCGATGTAAATAAAATAATCAAAATTATCAATTTAAATTATTTTTATGTAAATAATTGAAAGCAAATAAAACAAAGACATTTACATATATGTAATTAAATTTTAACGTTGGAACGAAACGTAACGTATAATACACGTAGCCGTAGCTAGTGGGATGGAGGCTTTGAGAGAGAGAGCTTTGACTGGGGTACTTTGAAACCACAATGGATTTTAGACTTTGGCTTTCACACATCACGATCACACCATGAACATATGTCGTTCCGATTGTTCCGATTCCGAAACCATTTAATTGGCTCAATGAATCGACAGTTTCAATTTCAACCTCTAGAAAAAGCATTTCCGAATATAAAATTTCAAAAGAAACATCTTTAACTCTACAGTATTTGATTTAAATTGACTGATCGGATTGTCCAGCTAATAGCAGTTTTAAGTTACTGTGTTTTGACGATAAAATAAAGGTGCATTTGTTTATTTTATTTTCTCAAAATGAAGATAATTTACTTGTTTAAAAAGGAGAAAATAAAGCTGGAGATCACCGATCCCACAATCTTCAATAGCATTTATGGACGCCTTAACGGAAGCCGAACGGACTACCGTGTTTTCCAGATGGAAACAATGGTGTCCAATTTCCGATCCGACAGTCGAGAAGATCCCGAACAGAAGCAGTTCTGTAGAGATTTTATGGAGAAACTGCGTCAACTGGTGAAATCTGCGGATGTTACAAAAGACGCCAGCGGAAGTGCTAAGAAACGGCGTATTGAGAGGTACGGATTTCAAACTTACATTGATTTAAGAATATTAAGATGTCACCATTTATTTTCTAAGCTAATTAGTAATTTGCCTAAAGTCTGACCATATCACAATTTTCTCCATTTTTAGAAACCCCAACCCCACTTTGAAGATATCTATGGGTGTGCTAAACAAAGTGTCTGATAAGGGTAGTGACAACACAATAATTGGGATTGACGGAGAATTCATCACAGCACTGCATCAAATGTGCGTCTCTTTTCCCAGAACGGATGTTAAAGTGAAACTGGCTCTCCTCACTGATCTTTTGAGTTCCCCTCACGATCCCATTTGTAAGACAAGCTACTTTTCGGTTACAACTGAAGGTACGGTTTAATGACACTTCGTAAGATGATTTGATATAAATTAAATACCACTTTTAAATTATGCGAAATTTAATAATTATATAAAATAATCCACAAGCGCTTCAGATTTGATTTCGTATTTTAATTTTTTGCAGAAATGTGTATTGGAAAAAGTAGCAATTATAATTCTACTGAATGCTGTCACCATTCCCTCAACCTGCCGGATTTTGTGAGAAATACGTTAATGAGTTCCAAAGAAGATAATAAATTGAAAATTGGTGGCCAATTCACCATTGCGATTTTTCTCAAAAACTTTGAAGAGACCCTCGTGTCACCAAAGGCACTGAATCAAACAATTTTAAATGAAGCTTGGTTAGCCGACGTGGTCATCTGCACTGGAGACGGTAAAGAGATCCCGTGCCATCGACTTTTTCTGTCTGGTAGGTTGGGTGCATTTATATATGCAAAATGTCTGTCTTTGTGTAAAAATTAGTTTGACGGTAATTGCAGCTTATTGTATGTAATATTTAAATTTAACTTTTACATAACAGTTAACAGTGTCGTTCTGTGAAGGCCAAGTTGCAAAATGGCTCCCAGGATTCTTCCGGAAAGATAGAAATGTCTAATATGTCGGAGGAGGGTGTGAGGGCGTTTTTGGCCTTTCTTTACTATCGGGACTTGGCACCGGCGAAGGAAAAAATTTCAATCGCCTGGGAACTGTTGCAAGCCGCCGAAAAGTATAAAGTGATTCCATTAAGAACATCAATGGAGAAAATTTTAATAGAAAACGATGAGGATTCATGGTGGAAAGTTGAGCCTGCCCTGCAAATATTTACCTTTATGAACAAAATTGACTCTGACCTGAAGGAAGACGTGAAGAGAAATATTGTTCAAATTATGAAAAAGTTGGTTTAGTCATCTTGACACTTAAAGCAATTAGAAAATTGTTTTATGCCTTCTTTTATGGAATAATGAAAAATAATCCCTGAACTTTTGCCATTTCTGCAGAAACCATACCGAATGGATGTCCTCGGAGGTTTACCAGAAAATGCTAAAAGAGAATCCAGCCCTTAACGCCGAGTTGTTGAAGGCCGCTTTTTCGCTGTGTTCATGTAATATGCCAATTCATTATGTCACTATCACTGACTCTGAGGACTGTTACTGAAACGAAGAAATCCTAGGAAGGAAAATCCTCACAAATATTGCAGGGGTTAATTAAACAATAATAAATAACTTGACTAATTCAGATTCTGGCTTTGCATGTGTTTAGTAACAAGTCCTGTTCAATCAATTAATGTGTAAAACTGATCCAGTTTTGTCCAAATGAAATAAATGTAAGTCTTCTAAGAATGGTGAATTTAATTATGGTTATGGTTACGAACGAAGAAAACTTTTTTGTGAGATGGTCATTGTTTTGTTATTCATTATTCGTTAAGTGTAAAAATTAAAAATGGACTACTATGAACTTTAAAACTGTATTTCTACTCCTGCACTACCCACTCTAAGCAATTTCATTCTTCATTTGTATATTTAATATATATTTAAAAATTATTATAGTTCGACTCGGGGTTGGTCAAATCAAAATTAATCAAAATCCCGCTTCATTCATTTGTAATAATTTCTCAATTTGTATTAACAATTGATAACGATTTACTCCCGCTTCATTCATTTGTAATAATTTCTCAATTTGTATTAACAATTGATAACGATTGTTTGTTTAGTGGGTTTATTATAAAAATATCAATTCTAATAGTTGTAATGATGTATCAAAAAATAGATTTTAATTGAAAACCTAAAAAATGAATTGTATGACTGGAAACTCTGAAACGTTGTTTTTTATATGAATTACAATAAAAGGAATAATTATCTATTCGATCTAATAAAATATTCAATATTATCAATACATACATTTTTAAATCATTACACAATATTATTCATTTATTTGTAATATTTTAATATTTACTTTAAATAATATGTATTTAGAAGCAAATAATGAATATACAATAAAAGTTTCCAGATATTTCAACTACATAGTTCATTTTGCTTGAAATTGCTTTTGAGAGTTTGACTTAGAAATCATCAAATTTGGTTGGGCAACATGAAACGATAGCGGATTTTAAAACTTGGCTTTATCCACTGAATGCATTCCGCACTCCACACATATCCACAAAAGCGCGGATCCTTTTCGTTTCCACTTCAAAACATTGCATTGGCGATTTTTCCTTATTAAGTGAATCGAAGTTTCAATCAATTTCAATGGAGGAACCTCTCGAATACAAAATTGAATAAGAATTTCTTATTAAGAAACATCTTTGATCTTTAACTCATGAACTCCCCAATTTTTAATTGACTGCTAATTGTCCACTTGTCCAGCCTAAAACTAATCTAGTTTAATTGCGAACTTGAAAGTTACTGTGTGTAATATTTAGCGATAATAAATAAAGGTCAAAGGTGGTTCAAGTGTTTATTTTCTCAAAATGAAGTTTCACCTTTTTAAAAACGAGAAATTAAAGCTGAACGTTACCGACCCCGCAAGCTTCAATCAACTCTATAAATGCTGGACGGACTTCCGTGTTTTCCAGATGGAAGCGACTGTGACCAATTTGCAACCATCCGACAATCGTGACGATCCAGAACAGAAGCAGATCTGTGCATATCTAATGAAGACACTTTGTCACCCGGTGGAATCTGATGGAAGCGCTAAGAAACGCCGCGTTGAAAGGTATACCGAATTCAAAATTACTGTTGATTAAGATTTGACAATTTTCTACG
Source organism: Cyphoderus albinus (assembly GCA_021029165.1). NCBI lineage: Eukaryota > Metazoa > Arthropoda > Collembola > Entomobryomorpha > Paronellidae > Cyphoderus > Cyphoderus albinus. The sequence goes on along the minus strand of VYYJ01002187.1, from coordinate 228 downwards.
CTGGTGTTAAGTCTGACTGTATCGGAAACATTGTATTTCTCCATTCACCATTTCTAGAATCCCCACTTTGAAGATTTCTATGGGTGTTCCGATCAAAGTCTCTGAAGTGGCGTATAGAAACCCCACAATAATTAGGATTGGGGGAGAATTCATCACAGCACTGCGTCAAATGTACCTTTCAGTTTCTGTTGAAGCGGACGTTAGAGTGAAACTGACTCTTCTCACTGA
>VYYJ01002186.1:0-23262 GCA_021029165.1 Cyphoderus albinus | reverse complement strand
TTCATCAATCAAACGTATTAAACGTGATCGTTCAGCGAAGTCTGCTACTGCTGCTGCTGGCAGTTCCCAACAAAACTAATTATAATTATTCACTACTTATATTCAATTATTGTTAATGTTTTAAGAACTATTGTGTTAGCAAATCATTAACCAATTGTTACGCTGTTGACAAGTACTTTGATTAATAAATTATGCTCGTTAACATTTATCCTTACGAACCTTCGGTGATATATTTATATTCTGTTTAAATACCTTTCAGTTTCTGCCCTCGCTTTTCCAACTTGCTGTAAAATAAAATTAATTAAAAGGATAGATTTAGATAATCAGACACTAAATTCGAGACTAATTTACTCGCGCTGCGATGACTAACTTCACTTACATCCTTATTGAAAGGCATGATGGAAAGTGATGGGAAGAGCCAACCGCAAATGGCAGGAAGTAATTCGGACTGTGAGAACAAAATCCATTGAAGTACTTGTGCCCTCTCTACATCACCTTTGCCCCGAAGTGCATCGTCAGATACGTAGTAAGCGATAGCATCGCTCTCAGACAGTAACACTTTCCCATCCTTGCTTTCAAACGCCGGTACCTAATAAAAAACGTTCCAACATAAGGTAATTAATTAAACATGATTCCGGGTCTTCACAATCCTTTTACCAAGTTGCATCATCTTTGGCATTCAATTTAATTTTTAAATGATGATGACATGTTTGTGCCTTTAAACGTTATAAAAACGTTGGTCTGTGGTTGATCGCCGAATACCTCTTTTTAAAAATAAAAAATGACTTGTGAACAATATATTTTGAAAATTACCTTTCCCAGAGGAAACTTCTTCACGAAGGCGTCTGTTTTGTTGGTTTCTCCAAAGACGAACTTCGGATCCACTTCAACATTAGCCCCGGAGTAGCCGGCAGCGATGAGAACCTTGAGGGCTCGAAAGCTATCGCAATATGTGTACAATGTCTAGAACAAAAGAATGGAACAAACCCAACCAGTTGATTCACAATAAACTCCATTTCAAATATTAATTAACCACTACCACACTAACAAACCAATTTCGAAAGTTTAATTAATTACTTACCCCGGCGGGAGCCATTTTTGTCAAAATTGAATTAAAGTAAAATTTTCCAAAAAAGAATCCGCTTGTAAGAGAGCACCTGCACCGCCGTGGTCAGCAGTCAAAAGAGAGAGCCAGAAGTGCGGTCCCTACACTTTATACAGAGAAGAAATGAAACTCTTGTTCAGCCTTCACATTCGTCGTATGTATCACTCACTCAAAATGCTTCTCTTCATGCCGAAATCGAAAAGCTTTCTACAGTCTGTCGACATTCAACGACACTCACTTCGTTCTGAATACAAGATCAACGAAATGCTAGTACAGTACACTGCAGGCAAAATGCATCGTCTCAAATAGAATACGGCAAATTCTTAGCGTCTCACTCTGCCCCGTTGTTCCAGGATGAACATGTAAAAGTGAATGTCTTCAAATTCACGTTGAACAAAAGCTCTTCCGGTCGTACGTACTAAAACGTATGCTAAAATGTTAATTGATGATATGATGAAATGTGAAAGAAATTCGGTGTCAGCCAGCAGCTCACTCATACAACACAACAGCCAGCACGTTGAGCATTTAACGTGCATCCCATCCATCCTCATTAATTAGATCTCATAGTCATCATCATTGATGAGATTCTCATGTCAATTTAGAAGAAAATTTCGTTAGTTCACGCAGAACCTTCCTTGCTAAGTCTTCCTTTCCCTTTCATCCTAATTTTACAAGCAACGTTTTCGCAGCGGCCGGAGGATCAATGTGGCACTGGTCGAAAAAATAAACTGCAGACAGGCAACAGGTAGATTTTTAACAAACATTTATTGTGATGATTTAGTGCATCGCGAATTTGCTATTTTAAATTGCTACTATGTATATTATTGGAATATGTATGTACAAAGGGTTTTACAAGAAATGTTCTTGTATTTCAGATACGGTTTTGACCCAGGACAAATTTGACATTCATGTGAGATGGAGTGGATGTAGCTGCGCCACTCAAGAATCAAGCTGGAGAAAAAAAAACTTAGAAATAATTAGCACGAAAAGCTAATTATTGTGTATATTAAATCACCTGGAAGTAGAATGTTTAAGTAACGGTTGTAGATTTTGTAATAAAGTACAAGAACGTACAAGAACTCATTTGTTACACGACAGCCAAAAAAGCCTTTTAAACGTCGCCTTGTAGAGATACTTAAGATTAAAAATAGGAAAACACCTCTGATTGTAATACATCACGTAATATACAGCCCCTTTCCCCTTCCTTCACTTAAATTGTCACCGAACGCGGTTTAAATATTTTCCAGACAAAATGGGTCGAGGTGGTATAGCGCTTGGATTGATTGTAGCAATCACTTTTACTTTAGGATTCGTAGCAGGATACAAGGCAAAGGAGCTTAGGCTTCAATATTTGAAACGGAAACGTGAGCGACTAACCGATAAATTGCTAGCAACACAAAAAGCTATTAATGAACATATAGACTCTAACTACTAGAATCAAAGTAGCAGCATTAAATAAATGGACTTGAATAATAGAACAATGTTTTGATTTATCTGACTGAATCATGAAAGAAAAATTCAATTGTTACATTAGCTCAAAGTAGATAATTTAATACGAAGTGTGTTCTTAACAATTCGACACGTGGCTCATATGATTGTGGAAAGTAGTAAATTTTTTAAACTAAAAATGAAACAAGGGATGCAATTTTAATAATAAATAATGGTATATAGCAACAGACAGTTAAGTCTTAAGTGCCAAAATAAAACCGAATGAAGCCGCATAAGTTACCATTTTACCACCAGAATTGTATAATTTACAATTTATAAAACGTGAGACTGAATAGTGCATTTTTCTGCTGAATAAAGTAGAGATGAACATAGAAATAATGAAGAAAAGTAGTTGAAATTATTTCTGTTAAACGTTATTTATTATTGTTGACCAGCACTACTTTGGTTTTTATTATTCATGTCTGAATCTGATTGGAAGCATCATAACTGATTCTGATTGTGGGACCGCATAAAACAATTATGAATTGTTTGGAGTAATCGACCGAAATGTCTTTATCCAGCTTTGAAAGCATAAAACACAAGAGTGTGCTTATTAAGAAATATCGAAATGAAATGTCAATTGTCAGGTCATATAAAATGCACACATATAGAAATCGTAACTTTCACTTAGCATGTTTGACAATTGACATAAGTTTATCTATATAAAAGAATATTGCCTTCGTATTGAAGTTAAAATTTTCTTCAATTTGAAGAAAATTTTAACTTGAAATAAAACGCTGCGAAAGACGATAAACGACAATAAAGAAAAGAGTATGATGACGAGATGTTTATTCATAACACTGCGCATATACATAATAAATATGAATATCCACGGATCGAAGTAGTCAACTTATGCCAAGATGTCACGGGAGGGCAAACTGCAAACCGTCGGTAAACAAGAAAAACCACACTCGAAGTGAATGCAAACAAGACATGCTCTGATCTTTGCTTCTTAAACTCTGTCCTAGCTTCCTTAATATCATTTTATGCCCCTTATCAATTTTGTTATGACATCTTTTTTAAGATGATGATGAGTTGATGATTGATCCTATTTAAGATGAAAGCAGAAAATACCCCCGGGACGATGATTTCAACAAGATTTTGCCAAGCAGCCTTCTAGATGATAATATCGTGAATTGAGCATAAAATCCTCATAAAAATCAATATACCCCAAGTTATCTTCGACGATGACTGCTTATTGCCTTTGTGCTGTAGTAATAGTAATAAATGTGTCTGATTAAAATAAATAATATGGCATGATTGAACAAGTTGGCTAAGTTAAAAAAACATAAAATCTCTGGCATATAAAAACTCTTCAGTTCCCACTAGTCAAATCCAGCAAAACATGAAGAAAGTCATGAGTCATGACGCATTTCCAGAAAATTGTTCGTCCATGCATATGCATATTTTTGAGGTACTGAAATCATTTACAATCTGCGACGGTTATGTTTCAGTCAATTATTACCCTTTATTAAATTGTAAAGTTTAAACTGGTTTGATCTAGAAAACAGTTAAAATATTCATATTGCGCATCTACATAAAACCTACAATATCAGTTACCATTGTTTTTTGCATTCCACTGTGAACGCTGCTGAAGACGCCACATTTACTTTTTTAATCCTGCAAAGTGAAATTCGGAGAGGAAAAGTGAAACTTTTACACAAGAGATGTTGGGACTGAATTCAACTTTGGGATTCTTATTGTCCCTGGGAATATTCACTTCGGACTCGCCCAAACTAATTGCCCAAACGGAGCATGGAAAATTAGAAGGAACGACCTCCGTTGGTAGAGATGGTAAAACCATCTACAATTTTTTAGGAATTCCTTATGCAGTACCTCCAGTCGGTGATTTGCGTTGGAAAGTGAGCACTTTACTTCCTGCAATAAGTAATTTGATTATAACCCCAGGTCAATTTCAATTTTCAATACTCAATTTCGGTAACTATTTCTTCAACAGGCTCCTGTTGAGTGGAATGCAACTTGGGAAGGAGTTCGAGACGCGACAAATTATGGTCAAAAATGCAAACAATTTCATCTTATTGGAAAGTTTATTTCCGGAAGTGAGGTTAGATAATGTATACAAAATTGTGTGTGATATTTTATGATTAGCTGCGCTACGATTTGTTATCATTTCGTTTATTACACAGGACTGTCTCTTTCTTAACGTCTATACTCATAAAGTAAGAAAAACCTAAACCTCTACCTCGTAGCATAATAATGATGTAACACTTGCAAATAATTGAGATAATTATATTAAACTGTATAATTTTGTACATTTTTGTATAAAGTTTGTACGGGAAAACGAGTCAGCGCTTGCCTTGGATAAACTTTCTCCTGTAGTCGTTTATTTTCACGGTGGCTTGTTCATGCACGGGTCGGGAGAATGGTACAGACCGAGGTACTTGCTTGAGACAGATATTGTTCTTGTTACTGTAAACTTCCGATTAGGGGCATTAGGTAGGTGTTTGTACGTCAAAACTGCATAGCAATGCGTATAATAGATATTAAGTCGTTGTTCAAGATTTGTATCTACATTTTGTATCAAGGTTTTCTCAATTTGGAATCTGAAGACATTTATGGAAATCAGGGCCTGAAAGACCAAGTTGTTGCATTAAAATGGATTCAGAAGAACATTCACAACTTTGGTGGCAACTCCAACAGTGTAACAATAATGGGTAACGCAATACTGCTTTTAGACCTTTGTCCTTGATAATGAAATAGATGTTTAAATGTTTAAAATTTTATTTAAAACCGAAGGGGAAAGTGCAGGGGCTGCTTGTGTTCACTATCACATGCTGTCCACAATGTCAACAGGATTATTTCACCGAGCAATAAGTCAAAGTGGAAACGCATTTGTCTCTTGGGGTAGTCAGGATAATCCACAGGCAAGGGATAGATCACTTAGATTACTTTGAAATTAGAATCAGATTGAGACGCAACTTTAAAACTAAATTTTAAAAACTGAATTCCACATACAGGAACAAGCATTAATGTTTGCCAATCAAATGAATTGCATTAAACCATCTAGGAGTAAGATCGCAAAGTGCTTGAGAAACTTGGATGCAGATAAAATTGCAAAAAGTCAAAGACCTGCTTCAGTATGATTTCATGGATTATGCATTAAAACCTTTCGTAAAATAAGATTCTTTAATATGAATGATAATATTTTTTCCTAGAATATCCTTCATGACAGATATGCTCTTTATGCTCCTACTATTGAAGTTCCCAATGAAAACGCGTTTCTTACTGATCTTCCCCAAAATATCATTAGGGACGGAAACTTTTCCAAAGTGCCTTGGATGGTTGGGGTAAATTCAGACGAAGGCTTAATCTATTCTGCTCGTAAGTAACCAAATAATTTTCGCAGCAGAATGGCACACAATTAAATTTAAAAGTAAGCTGTTGATGTTGATAATAGCCATTCTGCGCAATGAAACAATTCGTAACGAATTGAACAAAAATTGGACTCTTTGGGCACCATTGTTATTCCGGTATGCCGATGAGCCTGAAGCGAAGCAACAATACATCTCCGGTTAGGTTCTTTAAATATCATAATATAATTATGGCTGTTTATGCTCTTTCCAATTTTGTTTCATTCATTAACTAATAAACTCGGCAATATTTCAGATCATATTAAATCTTACTACTTGGGAAACTCATCGGCAGAAATCAGCATGGATAATTTAGAAAATCTGACCATGTTCCTTTCTGATCGTTCCTTTTTCGAAGGACTTCACAACACATTAATGCTACAAGGAGGACAGCATCCCATTTACCCGTATTTATATGCGTACGAAGGAAAATTTAGCTTCGCTAAAGTTCTCTTTGGAATGACCTTTGCGCTTCCGGTAATGGCAGATGTCGTTGTTAGCAGAAGCTGGAAATGGTTTTTATCAAATGTTTTACGAATGCCTGAAACTTCATATGGTACAAAACAAACAATAAGAAAATACCCAGTGAAAAAGACTCTCTTTTTAATAGATAATTAAAAATGGTTTCGATATTTCAGGTGTGGCTCACGGTGGTGCGTTGTTCTTTCTGCTACTTACTCTGATAGTTTATTTCATGTCAAAGATATTAATTCTATTCAAATTGCAATTGCGAACTAGAACAAACTGTGGTCATTTACTGATTTCATATAAATTGTTATCGTATTTTCAGACGAGCTTCCACTTCTTTTCAATCTTCCATTTCAATCAGAATTGAAGGAAAAGGGAAAATCCTACAGTGATTATGACATGTCCAAAACTCTGGTGTACGCATGGACAACTTTTGCTAAAGAGGGGTATTTCTCCAAAATTTAATTTTATGTACTTATACATATGACAGAAAATTTGCATCACCCTAACTCACACTTATTAAAAATTTTAGGATTCCACCACAAATTGGAAATACAACTTGGCCACTGCTTGAACAAAGCGGTGCTCAAAGCATGGAAATGCCTTTCAAGTTTATAAAAATAAATCGTACTACTGAAATTGTGGAAGAACCATTCCATTCTCGCGTATCTTTCTGGAGGGCTCTGAACCTCCTTCCGTATAAAACAAGCACGGACTCTAATGAAATTTGTGGCGAGGGAGAGGAAAATTGTGTGAAGTAATTATGCAGACAATTACATTTATGTAAAATTAATCAACATAAAGAATAGAATGTACGCACCTACATACGCATGCATTACTATTATCAATTATAGATCCTTGTGTTTGCTTTACGCTTAACTACATATATCAATTATGTTCGTTCGTACGATGCCGAAGCTATAGTATGCTAACTCTTTTATATCATTAAAAACAAGACAATTCTGCTAAACGGGCGTAAAGTTTAAGTCTTCATTTCTTCGAATGATAGATATCAAAGGCCGTTATGTAATTTTATCGAAACTAAAAAAAGATTCAGAATCCAATTATTTTTTATCAAAAGGTTGGCGTGAGAGTTTATATTCCATAATTTTATTTTAAATAGCTTATTACATATTACAACAGGTAATAATAAAAATTGAAGAAGTATGTACATATACTTTAATTACAAATGCCAGGAATATGTTAATAATAATAATCAATTGACGAATTAACAATAATAATATTAATTAATTTTCTTATTATGCGATATCTTCTTTGCCATTTCTTATTCACTTTATTTTTGTCCTGCTAACAAATGTACAATGTTTCAACAAAACGGAAACAAAATAATGGTACGATAACACGGCTAAAGGTTTTGGTAGTGCATTACAAAATAATTTATGTGAGGAAACAAAAACGTTACGCGAGTGTGCACGCTAAATCTAACCATAAATTATAGATACCTACTTGAAGAACCATATTTTATTGACCTTAAATATTTTATTACCACCCTTAATCATGTAGATATAATATAAAAAGAATTTTACGTTAAATATTTGGAAAGAATTGTTTAAAGTTCCGTTTTTATACCACTAAATATTATATCGTCTAATTAATAATTCCCTGTCAGGATAAAGAGTTTTTAAAACAATAATAATTATAATAATAATTATTCCTAACTCTAATCTACGTATTTTACTCCTCCATTATGGTAAGTTAAATGTTGCAATAGTTGCACGTGGGTCACTCCTTGCTCAATTAAAATCAGTATTTACACGGTATCAATATTTACAAGTACTTGAACCGTGCTCCCCTACAGAAAAAGGCTAAGCAAAGCTTTGCCCTTTTCCATCTTCATGTTTTATCGAGGTAAATATAAGCTAATCTTTGTAATATTATGCTAACTATTCATAACTGAAGTCTAACCAACAAATACTATACAACTTCAACTATTGCAACTTTTCATTTGGGAAGCCGTCATGAAATTACACTTCAACCAATTGCTATATTGTAAAAATCGTATTATCGTCTCCCTGCATTCCCAATAGTTTGTCCACCGTAGCCTTGCCAGGTTCCACCTCTATTGCCGCTATTTCCTCCCACGCTATCCCACGACTGGCCGAACCCCTGATCCGGCACTTGTTGATGTACCCAAGGGTCTACGGCACCAAAGCCAAAACCTGCATATGACCAGATGGTTTTTAAAATAGTTAAATACTTCTACATCCAATGATTATCAAATGTCAAGTAATAAGTTAATGGCTTTACCTTGATTACCAGCACCTCCGCCTCTACCACCGCCCCAATTACCCTGACCCCAAGACTGAAAGTTTCCTCCCTGTAGAATAGGAATTGTAGAATACTCTTGAATACATGAGTATCGTAGTAGTGATCATATAAAGCATTTTATTCTAAATAAACATTACCTGAGGACCACGACCACCAAGATTTTGTCTTTGTGGAGAACCAGTTCCCCAGCGTCCACCTCCACCTTGCATTTGACCTCCACCACGGTTACCTCCTCTGCCACCCCTTGGTGGATGGGGACCTCTTGAGGAATTCATATTGTTTCCACCTCTTCCCCATGATCCTCCACGAGGCTGAAGACCTCCACGTTGCTGGTGCTGTGGTGGTGGACCGCCACTTCCTCTCATTCCTCCTCGCATTGGCGGCATACCTCCGCGGCCGCCTCTAGGGGGACCTCCCATATTAACTGGAGGACCTCTTGGAACTCTCATTGGAGGTGGTCCTGGTGGCCCACCTCGTCTCATTCCATAACCTCCCATGTGTCCTCCTCCTCCCCTATGTGGCGGACCTCCCCTCCACGGTCTGCCTCCGGGTCCTCCTCTTCCTCCTACAAGCAATAGCAAGAACATTAGTTTTTTCATTATTGTTGTAAAAAATGTGATATAATTTTAGAGAGTAAACCATCTGTTCGTACTCATAGAACCCCGCATATGCGATCCACGACCTCTAGGACCTCCCCGACCTCTTCCACCTCCTCCACCTCTGCCATAGCCAGCAGATACACCTTCCTTGTTGTATTTCGTTACAAGTTCTTGTGCCTCTTCTCTCGGCAATTCTGGGAATTCAACTTCAGCAAATAGCTCGCCTACGTCAGGAAGGCGGAAAGAAGCTGTTGATAGTAAGAAGAAAGATATTAGACAATTGACCTTACTTATTAAGTGGAACAGACAGCTGAAAAATGGGTTTGTTTGAGTAGTACAAATTTGAGTTTTAGATATCCTCAGTTTTTCGTTGAAAAATTTATTGGATAGTTTTTAGATTCTGAATTTTTGTAAACGAAATAAAACGAAAGAAGAATAAATTCTCATAGGAAAGTGGAGAAACCTTTCATCTCAAGGATGGTCAATGATGGGACCTTTTTTCCCTGCTCTTGTTCTTTAGATTTGATACGTTTGTAGTAATCCTCATCAGCGGGTAAGATCACTACAGCCCGCCGCCTGAAATTCTCAAAACCTCCGCACTTCCGACGCTGCACGCTTGGTAAAACATTGCTCTAAATAATACAACCAATGAAAATTTTCCTTTCAGATTGTTTGCTTTGCCCACGAGCAATATTATTATGTAGTTTTTTTCTATAAAAAAGGTAATAACACAATTAGCCATTTTACTCGTTTCAATTTAATATATATAGGTTACTTAAGTTTTTAAAATTGACTTCTGAAATCAATTTTTGTACGTATGTTTCTAAAAGGATTTCTACATAAGTACAGATCTGCTAATATAAAGTGACAGATTGTAAAGAGTTACATAATTTATACGTATTTAATTTCTTTGTATACATTGTTTGTTTGTATATCGTATATCTATATAATTCACTTTGCGCACTTTCATTTTTATTGAGCTTGTACATTTCTTTCCTTTAGTTTTAACAAAATTACTCTTAATTAACGAAGCTGATGAGAAGTTCTCATTGAGAAATCATTTATTTGCTATCACAGAATTAATGATTCGGGAAGTGATGATGAAATGCCGTGCGGCGTTTCAACATTTTCGCCAAAATTTGTCTGAATCAACTGGAGATTATTTCAGCATTCTGTAACTGATGATGACGTTGGTTAGTTGTAAACACGAATTTCATCCATCAGAATTCTAATTACAATATTTTCAATGCACTCTTCATTCATTGGTGCTTCTCTCTGTGAGAATAAGTCTTTGTTATCGAGTTGGCTTTTGGCTGGCTATAGCCTTCACGCTTGGATTGGTTAAACTGGGAATTTTACATCACATTACGTTACATCGCAGCATTTTTGATCTAGTTTCCCAGCTGCGTTATTGTTACTTATTAACCTCCCAGGTTAACGTATATCAATTACTGATGCACTGTTGCGATTTGGCTGTCACATTCAAATTTTTATAACATAAATTATATCTAATCGGAGCTTCCATATATTAAATATAAGTGAAGTCATATTATTCAATTGAAATATTATTTCACTTTAACACTTCACCAAGTTGTTTGATTTGAGTACATTAGCCATTTGCTTGAGTACGTTTTATTTTTGTCAGCAAATTAAGGCGTTTATATTGTTTGATTGAGATTTCAGATTGCAGCGTAGCGTCTTTTTTTATCACAGTACTCTCTGTAAACTAGTAATATTCATCAGAGATAGCTCTTCCTCAGCAGTATTGCCTCAATCAGTCAGGTTTGATTCATAATCAAGTAGTTTCTCTGAGAAGTATCACATTTACTTTTCTTTTTTTTGTCTGTTGTTTAAATATTTCCTATAAACTTTGAACGCAGGTTAAAAAGAACTTGTGTTCGTTAATCGTTTGAAAACTCTTTTTCTTTCGACTGACTGCATAGAGCAGGTTGAAAAGGAAAATGGAGGTGTTTGGGGAATTGAAACGGTTTCTATCATGAAACACTGCTTAGTCAACTTTGTGCTTTCTCTTCGAGTCATTTTCACCATTATTATTAATCTTCCTTGAAGTCTTTTAATACTTGCTTTGAGATGATACATGTATTTCCACTTTACTATGGAAGGAATCCACTCGTTTCACTCCTCAATCCTTGAGGTACGAATAATAATGTACAGTAGATACCTAATCATTCATTGATTTCATTTAACATTCCACTACTTCCTCTTGGTCATTTCCTCTTTTTTGTTACGGTCAGGAAGTATAAAAGTAGCCCATTAAATTTCTCTGGTGTTAAAAATCGGCCATGTATTTGTTGATGTGTCATTGCCACCGGCTGGCTCTTCCTGGTAAACTCAGATTGTCTTTTTTAAATCAAATAATTAGTTGCAACGATATATCTCAAGTCAAATATTAACTTTGAGATTTGTATAGTTAAATTGACAAATTTCTAAAACCATTAAATAATAAGAATCTACATAAGATACTTCGTATCGTACACTTTGCACATCCAACAACTATTAATAATTGTTAAATGAGTTTTACTACGTTAGTAGTAAGTCTTAATTTGTATTGGTATTTGAATTTTACCCTTCTTTTAACCTTTCAACTGAAGAATGAGAATTCTAACCTGATCCAAAATGTAATTTCGTTTCCTCGACGGGGCGATATCAACAAGCCTTTCGACGAACTTTCCAGCCTTCATGAAGAAGGAATCAAACACACGTGGTGCTTTCTGCGATGAAAGAATGGACTGATCCTTCAGAGCACGTTCAACTGCTGTTGATGTTCCCAAGATGTTGTAATGTTTCTCGGGATTGTTTTTTATAAAATCTTTTGCCCATTTCGTTTTTCCACTACAGGCAAGCCCAACCAGCATAATTAACTAAAAGTAGGATTTAAAAGGTTCAATGATTATAATGATCCAAAACTACTATGTAATAATGATGCCCAATTCTTTTCCGCATATAATTCTACAATTAAATATATATTCCATTACCTCACAATCATCCTTTTTTTCAGGTCTAATAGGGCCTCGGGTCCGACTGCTAGTGTCAGCAACGTTTGCAACCATTTCAAACCCCTCGGTCACCTCGTGTGCTGCATCCTTGCTACCAAAATTGACTTCAAACTTTACATTTCTGACCAGGACGTGCGGAAATAGCGCCCTTCCATCAAGTTCAGATTTCGCAATTTTTACTGGTTCTCCAATCGCTGTTCCATTTTTAGTAAATTTCATTTCTATTGGGTCCGACTCAAAATCCTTTAATGAATACGAAAGAGTGACATGAGTTCCTTGGAGTATATTCATAATCTGCTGTTGTATTAAATTTTAAGAAATCAAGTCAATCTTACAAGGTACGCTGCAACTACATCTCCTTCGGCTATCGCCTCTCCGAGATCCTGTATTTCGCTGCTATTATAGAATTTCCCACTGACATCATATCCGAAGGATAATTTATCTTCACCTGCAAAAATAATTTAAATAAACAACCATCAATCAAACCCATTATAATCGATCAGATCGATACGATCTTATCTAGAACTCTAGACTAGAAGTTTCACAAAATAAAATATTTAGAATTTTGACTTACCCAGTTGAAGATCGGCATTAACATCGGACCATCCAACTCGGAAGACGTGTTTTGTTTCCTTATCTCCAAAATCAGAACGGACTTCACAGGATTTTACCCATTTTACTTCAAAGCAAACCTTTCCGCTAGTAAAACCGTAGGTTGCTTTTACTCCAGCGTATGCAAATGGGAAGTCCTCGTAAACAGTAGGTTCTGCCTCGAGGAAATTTTCGGTTGAAATTTTCAGATTCAAATCCGATTTATCTGTTACATCAAAATAAATTGGTTTATAGAAACAAGTGCAATACAATATACAATTCAGTATAAAAGAAGCAAAAATCGCATTTACGAGCATTTACAATAGTCTGAATTTGTTTACTTACACCAATCCAAAAGAACCGAATTTTCATCAAACTCTGGCTCATTCAGGGGAACATTCTTAAAAATTATTGCCTCTTCCGTTCTCTGTTTCTTTATCTTGCTCTCGTCGGATGCATCCCCATTCACAACTTCTATTTTTCGCTTTGTTGTATCACCTTCTTGATCCACCTCCATTTTCTCATTTGTTTCGGCAGGAGCCTCAACTACTGCTGTAGCTGCTTCCGGAGCTTCGCTACTTTCGGTTTCGGCCATCACAGCATCACCATCGGCATCGGCATCGGCATCGGCATCTGCATCTGCATCCGCATCCGCATCCGCACCTTCACCTTCATTTTCAGGTTCCTCTTCTTCATTTACCTCGTCATCCTCATTACCTTCAACCGCCTGACTAGGAGTAAACTGGTCTTCCGCTTCCGCTTGATCTTCTGGTTGAGAACTGCTAATGGGATCAGGGTCAGCACAATGTGAATCGGAAGGAAGCGGAGCGTTGTCGGCTTCGTCTTCAGCTTTTGACTCATCTAAGTCACCCGTGGACAAGTCCAAGGATACTCCTGACGAGCCATTTCCTACTGAGGACACTACCGCACCACCACCTTGACCCAGTGCAGCCAAAAGCCTATCGACGAGAACCGCCTTTACTCCTTTTGGATCCAAACCACGAACTTGTAGCTCCGCCCTGAGCTCTACCACCTTCATTTTATTTACCTCCTCCGCCGTTAAATTCATGTTGAACTTTGAAGGAACACACCTTTTAGGATTAAGGTAAAAATGCACTAATTATAGTAATATACCATTTCAAAATAATTAAATATTAATTTTTTAAAGATTGTGCCTTACCTTCCGGAAATGGCAAATCACCTGGTTCTTGTTTATAGTCCGATGAAAGCTTTTTTCAAATCACTACAAGCTAAATTAACTCTCAGCTAAAAATAAACTTGATAACTCCTTACTGAATCTACTACACGCACAACACAACTCACAACTATATAAACAACAACGGGGTAATTAATTTGATTTTAATCAGTTGTTTTTCCAAAAAATTGGAATTTATATTTTTGAAATGCCGAGTTTACTCTTTACTGTCTGTGTATCTGCCTGCATTCAGCACAAATAACGCAACGCAACGTAGCATGAATACATGAAGAAGGCAGGCACAGCACAGCTTTTTTTTAGCTTCCTTTCCTTCCTCGGTTGTATCCGTCCGTTTAAATGCAGATTTTGTATTTTATTTTCATCAATACATTAGAATCCGTCAACTCATATCCCTGCCGTGCTGGAGAAAGCGTACCTTTCCATTCCGCTTCGCCGCCGCGCCGCTCTGCCGCCGCCGTGCCGTGCGTACAGTGTGCAGTGCCTGTATGTATGCTATGCTGTGCATAGTGCATTACTCACTCACCTAAGTGTGTGTGTAGAAAAGAGAGACAATTTTGACCTTTTTAAAATTTGAGTTTGTGTGAACATGAAGGAAAATTTATTCCTTCCTCTGTAAAATACTGTTCCATGCATTGCCACTTTGCTTCAATTCAATAATTGCCAGCATATAGAATTTCTATAATAGAAATAGAATAGCTGCTATTTATATTATAAATTTTATAATACAGCAGTGCCACTTGCCACTATTTGAATAGAATTTTTAGTGGGCAACAACGGGCATATTTGAGTCGCATTCGTATTTACCAGTATGGGTAATCGGTAATCGGTAAAAGGTATTACAGGTAAAGTAAAGGTATCTTATAAATAGTTGAGATTTTATGCAATTGAGTGTTAAAAATGAGTTATTAATTTGTTTTCTTGTATGAAAAATGAAAACGTACATCTATCATTGACCATTGTAAAAATGCAACAATTTTTGGAATAAAGAAAGATATTATTTTTATGATATGAAATGAATATTTATGCTGCACAAAGTATTATTACATACTTACATCTTCCATTTATACCTGAATCTTAGTAAAAGGTATTATATACATAATTTCATATCGCATCATATAATATCATTCATAATGTCATTCATATCGTACATTTGCATTTACGGCAAATGATTTGCCACTAGTTCTAGTTCAAAAACAGAGTGCGTGACTGCGTGAGGGCAGAGAAATTAATTAATTAAATGCAATGCAAAGTAAAATGTAAAATAGAAATGGAAAACAACGAAAATGCGACTGGTCAAGTCTCGTTACACATTCAAATTCATGATGTGTTTGATCATTAAATACGTTCGTTTTAGCTTCAAGTTTGCATATTGTGCTTTGCAAACAATATCTATTGATGTATTTATTAATGGCAATTAAATATTATGATCGGTAATTTTCGTTCCTTTATTTTACGATTTTAGCTTTAATAACTGAAAATTTATTGTACGAAAGAGTAAAAATAGACATTTTCGCTGAAAGTAACAATTCACTGCGTTGACGAGTTTACAGAGCTGAATTAAAATTGATTTTACCTGTATCATAATAATAATTTGCATATTACATAATTTTTTCATTGTCTTACATTAATTATTGTATTGTGTATGAATTTCGATAAATTACTTTTTACTTCCACAGGTGAAAGCGAGTAAGATGACCAATCGGAATGAAAATTGATACGCCTTTTATAAATCACATCTGATTTTGATTGCTATTGAACGGAAACCAGGAATGCATAGAAAATTGTTACAATTTTTACTTTTAAACCTAAACCTACCTAAACAAAGCATAGAGTTAAATGGCGAGCAAGTGGACTTTTAAATTTTGAATCCTACTATTTTAATTGAAAATCTTTTACGCATTAAATGTAGTCTAGAATCTTTAATTATGAAGGTTATTTGCATTGTAAAGTATTTTTAAAGGCCTTCATAATGTACACACGATAGACAAAAAATGCTGTTAATTGTTTTACTGGAATTTATACAGTAAAAGGTACATTTCACAATACAATCCACTTCGGGGCTTCAGAATTCAGAAGTATTATCACAAACTATTTTAGTAATGCAGCAAATAGCTTTTTTCTTTTTGATCTTTGTAGTCTCGTGGCACATGGTTATAGTTTTTTAAATGTTCGTATGTGACTCAGCAAACCGAAATCATTACTATTAACTCCTTCATTATGTAGTTTAACTAACTATATTGCAGTAGTTTAATTCACCTTTCTCCTTTGCCGTAAAACCCTACAAGTACAAATTGTACTGTACAATAATTATTGTTATCATATTTAACCAAGCATACTACTTACGTATTAAACAAGTAAATAGCTGCGATTATTTACTATTTACTATTGATTTAGTACACTGAACTTTGATACTGACTGACTCTTTGAAGAATTAAACAATAGAACCGGAATTGAACCAATTTAAGTTTTGAACCGTTACAAACAATGCTTTTTAGCTAGCAAACATCGTTTTCGTTTGGTGTATTTATTTACAATAAAACAAGACAGGAATGAAAAACATGTTTCAGTGAATCGTCTTTAACATAAAATAGTTTAAATTGGTAATAATTTAAAACTCTATCACAGAAATTCAGCTACTTTGCAAAATACCATGAAATAATATTTTTTGTTCCCTTCGATAGGTTGAGTCGAAAATTAAATAAATAAAAATAATTATACTGAACAAAAGCTCAACAAAGTCAAAATCTTACATTTAAAATTGTAGCATTTAGCATAAAAGCCAGCCCTCTTCGTTCCTTGTAAAAACTCTCCAAAGCCGGATTGACGGCATTTGAAAAGGTCACTTCTATACTTGAGTGAAGGATTTGTCAGTTTAAAATTGCTTGATATTTTTTAGTTACTTTTATTACTAGTTATGCGCTTAAAATTACAACAACATACTAATGTGCGTACATTAATAAAGATACAATTATAAATTAAAGCATCAGTTATGACAGAAGACGAAAGTCTTCATTCACAAAACAACTTGCGAAAAGCAAGCAGACAATAATCGAAATGACTTTGTACAACCAATTAGAATGTTTTTGTTTCCTTCAGTTCCACAATATCTTAAAACTCAACAATCAACGGGGAAATATTAGGACTGGTGAGTGGACAAGATAATATAAACATATCTGTCCTCAATATACAATATAATCACGTAGTAAAAACAGTATATAAACACTAACAATAAGAATTAAAAGATAACTAAACAGTAAACAAAACGAATGGAAGCAATGCAACCTTCAGCTAAATGATTACTAGGCTTAAAATCACATTAAATTAATGTGAGGTTATACTGTAGTAATATTTGTATGTCATTTCTTCGCTCTACTATGTTTAATATATAACTTGGAATTTGGAAATACAGTTTTCTACGTGCAGCTTTAACTTTACAAAATGACAGAATGTGCAAGTTACGAATTTCAACTGATATCATAAAATTAAACTAACTAACGACTATAGTTATACTTCCCCTGACTGCGACCACCACTTGTCACGTGGAAAGTTGACTTTGGCAAAAACGTTACGTGCTTTGTACGAAGGGTATAGGCCAACCTGAAATATTCGAGGAAGCGCATGTTAAAAATTGTTTAAGGTTTAAAATTGTCATTTATTAAGGAACATTGTAAAATAGAAGTCTCGCTCACCCTGTTAGTACGTTGATTTGTACCCTTTGACATTCCGTTCCAGTGATTACCTGCCACGCTTAGTTTATCACCAACTTCTAACTCAAGTTCACCGCTACTTCTAGGTTTGTGAGTAAATTGAGCTTTCTGAATTGTCCCGGAACCTCCACCGTAGTAATAAATATCGTCCAACGATACAAATCTTCCGGATGCATCAGCATGCTTCGTTTGCATGATTTCATACGCTAATCGACATACCTACATTAATCATAATTGGGGGCAAAAAAATAATTACTTACACTTCATTCCAATAATCACAAACATTGTTTGTAATTGAAAGAAACGCAAACTCCTTACCTGCGATGAAAATGTACAGACAACATAATCACATTCCGATAATAAAAATACATCTTTTATTATGCCGATCAGTCCGTTATATCTTTGTGCAACGGACGCAGATTGTGCTACTGATCTATCTCCCATGATCTGCCACTCGGATCCAGAATACCTGAACATTAATTTATCCATCATTAATTAAGAATACTGGGAATTTTTGGGAATACTCATATTTTCAATCCACGGCTTAATAAAAAATCGTTCTAAAGATACTAACATTTTTGTGGCCTCGGAAATCACATTTGGATCGTCAGATGCAACAAAAACTCTTCGTTTTACTGGACCTTCAATTTTCTCTCTAATGGCAAAATATTCCTCAACATGCACCATGTACTCTTTCACAGGATGGAAAGATGCTTCAGTTCCTACTTTATCTGTACGGCGAACATGGATCCTACGATTTGATAGAATTTATAGCATTGGTTAAGGTTTGAATTCGAAACCCTTCCATTGCATTTTTTAGAAACATTCAGCATTTACCCGACTGTGGGAGAACTAATATCCATTTTTGATTTGGCGTCTTCTAAGAGCGTGTGGGTCTGAGGCTGAAGTCTAAGCAAGTAGGTAACGAATTGACCGACCCACCAAATGTGAGGCTCTCCATGTACCTTCTCTAAACGCCCAGCTATGTCAGAGGGTATTGCAATTGGTAGAAACGGGGGTCTTGGCTTCATGAAGTCAACAATGGGTAATGTTAGGACCTGGGCATCGTGATTTCCAGCTGCAAAATGCAAATTATATTTATGACAAATATGAGTTATGCAAATGTTTGTCGTGAAAAATTAAATCATATTTTCAACTAACATCCCCAGTCAGCTCTGTTGGATCCGGAAGAATCTAGACAATTGTCGCTCAGGGGTAAGAATACTTTGTCCCATCCTTGTCGATTATACCTCCAGCCTTTGGATTCCAATATTAGTGTGCGACTAGTTGCATATGCCACTACCATACAATATACTACATGATGTATTTGACATCCAAAGCCACATCCTACATTTGCATAGAAAACAAAATCTATCATTTTTACACCTTATTTACTTTCAATATTTGTCAAATTACTTTAGTAATTTAAATATTGACCTTTATTTATAGAACACACGACTTTTTTGGCATTTCCACAGCTTGGCGGATTTTGCAAGTCATGAATTCGTTTTTGCATAATTCGTGAAAGATCTTTCATTTCACGCTCTCTGTAGGATTCATATCCATCCTCGTGTCGTAGTTTAAAGAGATAGCTCCTTAAAAGTCTACATAAGAAAAATTTCCAGAGATTAGATTTGTTTTTATGTAAACAAGCTTGTTGTTTTGTCTTGAGGTTATCACCTATAAATGTCCTGAATTTGGCTGAAATCAGACTGACCAATACTGCTTGCGTGACCTCTAATGGTGTACCATAATTCCTTCAAGTCTAGCTCCACCTGTCGCCTGAGTTTCTCATATGCATAGGTCGGGTCACCGGATTCTGGAACAGTTTCTTTGATTTCACCATCTTGGTCGAAATCCTTATTTGAGTCAGGATTTGAAACTAAGGCATTTGGATGTGAATCGCCCAGAATGCGTTTCATTTCAGCATTGTTTCTCTTCAAGTCTTGTATTTGCTGAAGCGCGATGTCTATCCGTTTTAACAGTTCTTCTGAGTTTTCTTGATTCGCGTGGTATCCGTCTTCCCCTCCACGATTCGTGTTTTGAATGGGGAAGACGGAGAGTACTCCAAGAAAAAGAAACCATACTACTATAGCACCAAAGATTCCTTTGATAATGTAGGATTTCATGTCAAGCATTTAGTAAAATGCTTTCTCCTGGGATGGAGTCTTAAACACGGGCGCCGTTGGAGCTGTAAATCACGCCGATGGCCGAGGCACCTCTTCGATCTTGACCCACTGCCACACCATACTCTCTTGGGCTCTGGACAATCGTCACAGGGTCACATCAACCTAGGTGCGCAGCACCCATGTGAGCAAGTGTTGACTTGTTGGTCAACTATTGAAAGGAAAAATTAATCCGTTTTAACATTAATTGACAAAATATTAAATATGTTTGAGATATTATTTGGGAACGAAAAATCTTGTCGTACGGAGTTGACCAAAATGAATCGATATGTGCGTTTATAAAGGAAATTGGTCTCTCTTTAGTTTTCGTGTTGTTAATTACTAATATCTGTATGACCACTGCTGCTAGTTTAATGAATGGTGTGTGAAATGAAAAGCTATTGACTTGTTACACTTGCCACTGTCACCCAGAGAAATGCAAACTAGGAATTTGAAATATCTTTGCTGTCACTGAAGCTGGAAAGAATCATCAGTTTACCTGATAAGTAGCATGTATTTCTAAACCTTTTTTATGAGGTATTTGACTTTAAAATCGTTTACTTGATTAATACGAGTTACTCGTTTAGAGTAGAAATATGGAGATTTCAAGAGGTCGTTGATGAATATATTGGAATGATAAATCATACTGCTACACACAGTAAAATTTAAGTAATAGAGGTATATAACGAATATTGAACATTGAACAAGTAACATACGTCATGCTGCTAATTCCACGTTCAATTATTGACCCAGTTCTCATACTTCAAATCATAAGCTGTCTAAATAGCAAAATGATTTATACATTTCGCTGACTCCTCGGTCGACTGTTATTTCATATAGCACAACATTATATTTGCACAAATTTTGCTTTTACAAACATAACTCTGATATGCTTTTACGCGCAGTACAGCCGGTCCAGCCTGCCAAAGTATTTTAATAGCTTATAAATACTTTACAATTCACCACTCCACTGATGCTAAATTCCCTCGTTTCAATTCGATCGAATTGATCGTGTATAAGTAATTAAATATTGACACAGCACGCAATAAAAACCTGGAACAGCGAAGCTGTGTCTGGAGTTTGGATGTAGTTTATTGTTTGCTTTAGATTTTTAATTCTTTCATACATAATACCTTATGTAAAAAAGCTGTAGAAAAGAAAGCTACTCAGAACGAATATCCAGTATTTATTTGTAATATGGAACAAACTTAACCAGTATATTTTTGTAGTTGTCACAAATGATACAAGTTTTTGATGCAAACTTTTTGTTAAAAAATCTTTGCAAATTGTAATATGTAGTAGTTATATTTTTAAGCCACTGTCCGGTTTCATTTTTATGTAACTTCACTGTGTCAGCATAACTTATTGCTAAACAATTCAAGAAATGTTAATCTTAATAAGTATACCTTTTTTCTTTCTGGAACTGCAGCGGTCGAGATACTTCCTTGATTAATACTAAAAACTATTTCTTCCTATGCAAATAAGTTATATATACATACTAAACACAGTTGTAACAAGATTCAGTTCAGCTTAAATCAGCTCATTTAAATACTGGAATAGAACTTTAGTGTCAACTTTAAATAACCTCCCACTATATGTAAGAGGAGGCCATGAGTTCATCGCAAAGTAAAGCTCAGTTGTCTTCTTTCGCTTTGACTTTGTCGCTCTCGTTTAGTTTAACACTATGACCAACTTTTGAATTTGATGTTTGGCAACTACTCGTATAATCGATTCGTTGTTGCTTACTATTTTTACAACCGAAATTTCATATTTCGTTATCGTTTGGCCGTGCCCTTTTTATGGCGGTGGTAATCTGGCACTGGTAGCTTTGTTCAGTGACGAAAACTGAGAGGAAGTAGTAAATTCATAATGCCATATGTGTAAATATGTAAAAACCAGACACGCTGGCCAGCAGTTTGCTTTCACTACATGTCCTTGTCCTATTGTTTAAATTACAACCGAAAGTCGTCACTTGGTTTTAACGAGATGCAAAGGTTTCTTTTCTTCCTTCGTATTTGCAACAAGTTAAAAGTCGGGTTGAATCTGTTATTCATCAAAACCGATAGGAAACACAGGCAATCACCAGTTAAAATTTAATTATGCATTAATTTCCTGGAATCCATTGAAAATCGTCGAAGTGGCTGATTCCGTATTGTTAGATGTGCAAAGAGATCAGAGATCATTTACCTTCTTCACCTGTTTGTTGTTCTGCTGTGATAGGTCTTGTTCACGTCACATTCACATTACCCATGTAGCTTGCATAAAACTGGATTCTGCAGAGAAGAGTGCAAACAAAACTCGCAGTTGCTCTCAGTCAGTCTCGGCATTTCACACTTTTCTCAAAATCTTCTGCTAAAACTCCACACACATCGTCAAATTACCATTATCATCATTTCAAGCAATGCATCACAGCACAGTATATAGATTCAAGTTGCGTGTGCTCGTCTACCAAGTAGAAATTACTTATACAACTTAAATATTTTACAGCGTAACTAATACCCTTTTTCCTGCCCGTTAAATGTTCACAGCAAGAAACGTTATTTTCATTTAAGAATGACCAGTATTTCATTATACTTGGTATTAAGTGAAGTGGAATGAAAGGCAACTAAAATTTATAACAACCTATATTTTCCTTCTGACATGGAAGTCAGAATATCCCAATATTATGGCTTTGCATGTTTGTATAATCGATCATCTCGCCTTGCCATTTGCCATTTCTCACAAGCTTTATTATTAAACTTACAGTTATTTCAATATTTCAACATTGGCATAACTAATTCCCTCACTGCATCTCGTTTCTTAAAAGAAATTTGCTCTAAAGACAAGACAAACCGATGAGTCGGATGCCTTGCACACATGTCC
The DNA here is from genome assembly GCA_021029165.1 of Cyphoderus albinus. Taxonomy (NCBI): domain Eukaryota; kingdom Metazoa; phylum Arthropoda; class Collembola; order Entomobryomorpha; family Paronellidae; genus Cyphoderus; species Cyphoderus albinus. The sequence continues at coordinate 384 of VYYJ01002186.1, read as the reverse complement.
TGTGATAAAAAGAAGTAGGAGAAAACCGACGGACTGACAAACATGATTATGCAAATTATTTCCAATGCATAAATCCATACGCAAATAATTGCATAAATAAGAGTCTACAATACAAATCTATAAATAGGATGAATTTAATTTTTAATGCAGAAAATTTAACAATTAATTTGGATACTTTACTGGTTAAGAGTTTTGAAGGTTTACAAAAATAAATTTCAATAGGAAAAAAATGTTTTACTTTTATTATCTCATTTATTATTGAACTGTTCCCTTAATTCAATCGTTTTACATTATTTATTGATTAAACAACAAAGTACAAAACATTGGACAGTAATTTTAAACTCGCAGATACGTTTATATATTTAGCTCTAGTTTTACAACAAT
>VYYJ01002185.1:0-23275 GCA_021029165.1 Cyphoderus albinus | reverse complement strand
TTTAGTAAATATTGCCCGATATCTGTGTATTTTGACCGTTATTGGGACGCGTAATTTTACTTATTTTTACCGGCGACGGCCGGTCGCCCCTTCTTGTATATATATATATGGAGAGAGCAAGCACATAAGTGGCACGATAAAAGTTCTTTTCAAATTTTCAAATAATTTTTTTTGTACATAGAATTCACAAAAATTCATAATATCTTCACTTTTTCTAGACAGTTTTATAAAATAGTTTATTTTAAAGGACTAATAAAGCATTATTCTGTGGAGTGGAGTTTTGAGATGTGTGCTTGTATATGTGAGAAAAACTCAAAATGGAAAATAAGGTACAGAATATCATTAACATAAAAGGGAAAAGATGGAAGCGGGGTTTTCAGTCCTCTGTGATGGACCTCAAAATACGGGGCTCATTAATGCACTTAGCTTCAGAGTTAGGTGCCCCATGACATCGCTTCAAGCCTTTACTTGTATGTATATATATTATTATATTTTGTATATATAGACTCAAATTCGAGGATCCCAAAGACGAAGGATGGTGCACATTCCAAATACCTTTGATGAATTTTGGACCATGATTGAAAGCGCGTACGGTCATGAATTTCAAATAAAACTCATCAATAATCAAGTCCTGCCTCTAACTAGAGAGACAGCAAATGTCATGATTGGTAAAAAAATATTAAATATTCATTATATTATGAGTTTTTAATAATAGAAAATATACATCATATTATAATGAATGAACAGCTCACGACTTTGACATTTATGATGATGCGTCGCTCCACTGGGCAATTCAGAACTATGCGGGGACTTTTTATATCACCCCAAAAAATAATTCGTTTGTTCCGTCGACCTCAAGGGTCGCTCAGGTGATTAAATAAGTGACCTCTAGTTGGCTTCTTTTTTTTCCTAAAAAAATATTTGATATTGACCACTGAATTTTTTTTATCAGGCAAATAATGCTGCTGCTGCTGCTGCTGCTGCTGCTGCTAATAATAATAATAATAATGCGAACCAACAACCACTCCCCCATGTGAGAAACCTGAACTTGGCGGCAGGAGACGTACACGGCGCTCAGGGTGCAGTAGGTGGTCAACAACAACAACAACAACACCTGCCGCCTCAAGGTCAAGCAGATCCAGGACAAAATGCATATTTTGGGGGACAGCATCTTTATCCCCAGAACGGCGGGCAAGGCGAGAAGTTTGTATCCTATCAAATTTTCAACTTTTAAAAAAATGGCCCATGATGAAGGGGGGAAACGCGCGCGCTCTTTACAGTTATTTCTGTTTATTGTTTAAAACAAAAATTTATATTTCCCAAAATAAATAAAAAACATTAAAATTTTCGAATTTCCAGTAATAAGATATAATATTTATTTTAATAATAATTCCAGTATTAAGATAATATTTACTTTTTTTAAATAAATACTTTTTGGTCATTCACGTTTAATAAAAATATTTTACAATAATAATAATGTTGCCCTGCAAAATTTAATGTAAAAAAAAATACTGATAATGTTAATCATTTATAAATAAAATTTTGTCATCACCATAGATGAAGGTGTGAAATTTAAATTTACTACTATCTTCTAGATATTTGACTAATGCCTGTCCGGGCCATTTCATTGAGAAAAACTTTGGTTTTTACTACGTTTTACTACGTTCATTCATGCTTTCCTCATTGTAGTGTTCTCAGTTGTTTCATTAGTAACCAACCCAGCAACGAACCTTCAACGGTCAAGTGGCTATAAGAGCATTACTCTTTAAGGCATTTAACGTTTAGCTTTACTCACGTTTGTGCTCAGTGGGTTTCGTTAACAACTAAAAACGAACTATCTCCACGTTCAACGTGGTAGCCCCCTTCTTGTCCTTATATAGTTAAAGAATGCCTGTCCGGGCACCCTTCATTCATAAAGGCTTAACTCGGTTATTTACATAATACTATAACTCATTCATGCTTTCCTCGTTATTGTAGTGTTCTCAGTTGTTACAATAGTAACCAGCAACGAACCTTCAAAGGTCAAGTAGGCAAGAGCCTTACTCTTTCATTGTATAGAGGAGTTTAACGTTTTGCTTTAACGAATAGTCATTTTCTTACAAAGGCTATTTGGCTAATCGAGATTACACTTCGCCCTGAGATGCACAGTATGTTAATGCGTAACGCCCTGCTAATGTAATAGAGTGGGTAGGTTACGCGTTACGTAATTTGCTCCCATAACTAATTATAGTTTGTAAATATTCGTATTTCGCTTTTGTAAGTCTTTTGGCTTTGTGTTACTTTTTTTATTTTTAAACTGATTCAGGGCCTTCAAGGCCCTCTAGCTTCACTTGTCCACTAAACGGGGTTTGCAACGGGTTAATTTGTTTTTAGCAGCGATCTCAGCATTTTGTTTGTTTTTGAGCAACTGCCTATAGTTATATTGTAGTTACTTTTTAAAATTTACGTATTTATGTGTCTCTATTGGCAACACATATAATAATATGTTATGATGACCTACCTTTTTCTCCCTGCGTAGTTGTTCTTTTTTGGCGAGTTCATCCGGCGGGATAGGTTCACCGCTGCAAGTCTGTGGATGGGCGTTATGCGCCGGTCTGCCGGGTCCTTTCTTCGTGTGCTCCCGCTTCCGCCACTTGGCCCTCCGGTTCTGGAACCACACCTGCTGGCAACAATAATCAGCCAAAACAAAAACAACAAATAAATACGTTGAGTTTAATACAATTTTTAAACCAGCAAGAAAATCATTATTATGCGCCACAAATTATTATTTTTTTTCTTTTTCAGGAAACAGTCAAAAAGGCAAAGTGTTCAAAAANAAAAAACAAGCAAGAAAACCGCAAAACACCACACAACTACATAACGATATACATTAGTAAAACGTATTTTTCTCTCTCTCTTCTTTTCCCATTAAAAATCCCATTAAAAGTGAATAAAGATCCCGGGTTTATGTATCTATTTTTTTATTGCTCCCTGGGGAGAGAGACCGGGGAAGAGAGAGGGAGTCCTCGAGGAGGAGGAGGACAAACAAGACATGAAAGAGAGGAGAAAAATGCTATTATCTCATCGCGCATAATTAACATTTTGATTTCTCATTCTGCCGCTACTGCTGCTGCTTCTGCTCATCTCTCTCAAAAAACACACATATGTGTAAATACTCGTTCCTTCCTCTCTCTCTCCCAAATCACCATACCAACTTACCAACCACCACCACCACCCCCGTTTTATATATAAATCCCCTCTATAATCGCGTCCATATTGCGTCTCTCTCTCTCCCGTTGAACAACGTGTTAATGCTAATAATTCGTTTTCTATTTTATTATCAGCATCATCACAATACCAATACGTATACACTCTATTATTATTTACTGGTGAAGAAGAAGAAAAAAAAAACCACGGCAACATACATTAAAAATAAACTTACACATCGATTGCGTGTTATTAGATTTGGGATTTGGGGATTTAAAATACGGGAGAGCGAGGCAATGAATGAATGAGCTCCAGATTACTAAAAACTGCACAGACAGACGGCGTGGCGTCACACACGAGAGATCGAGACAGATTTGTGCTTGTTTTAACTCTGGAGTTTACTGGAGTTTATTCTTTCGTAGACTCCCTCACCCTCCACTCACTCCGTTCTTCTCCTTCACGTTAGATAGAGAGATTTTTCACTCTTTTTTCACTCCAAGGACTCATCGTCGTCGTCGTAACGATATAAATATGTTTTTTATTATTAACTTATATTATTCTATACACAAAACTGGGTTGTTGCTATGTCGTACGCATTTGAAAAAAAAAACATATTAAGCTGCTGCTGCTGCTAGAAACAAACCGAAAAAATTTCACCGCTGAAATTCTCCCGGAATAATAATAACCCTCCGGTTTTTGATTTTTATTTAAAAACTGCCCAGCAAAAAAAAAATCCCTTGGCTCGTAATCACCATCACGACTGAATCTCAGACGCCGCTGCAATACACTTTTTCTTCTTCGTTTTTTTAAATTTATTTTTGCAGTTAGAGTTCAGAAACGAAAGAACGAACAAACACGATCACGTGTCTCTCTTTCTCTATAGTGATGTGATTTTTCTTTCTCTCTCTCTCAAAAATATAAACGATTAACCATCATCACCAGCATCATTACCATGGTTATTAGAGGTCGCATGTCGCGTGCCTGACCAAACATGCCCGGGATAATAATAAAATGTAAATAAAAGGCAAACCTCATCAGAGGACGGACGTCGTCAGGTTATATTGTATATATACACGGTTGCTAGCAGATACGGATAAATTCGATGAAGTAAAACAAGTCCTTGACTAAATGTTTGCCTTGCACTTAGAGTCTATGTACTATCACAACTTTCTTTTATTATTCTTTCTTGTTTGTGTTTGCGGATCAATTAGCGATTTTAGCGATTAAAGGCGCGAGCGAGCGCAAGTCCCAAAAGGTCAGAGAGAAAGGCGAGGCGAGGGTGCCGGGTGAAAGGACAAACACACACGCACGCACGTGTTGGCGAAAGCTTTTAATTTTTCTTTTCACTCTGTCGCGTGTGTCGTTGTTATGCGGAAGATAATTTTAGTTTTGTTTATTTCTGTTTGTTGGTTGCTTTTGCTGCCGGGTCACAGAGAAGAACGCACGCCGTTTTGTTTCTCTCTATAGTGATTGATTGACTTTTATGAACGTTAATGTGTTTTTGTTAAATTTGTCATCTTTAAAGAGGTCGTGGATTTTTTGAGAAACGCGTGAAAAAATAACGTTTGTTAAAGAAGTTATATGGCGAACGTGCTCAAAAAAAAACACGCTCTCAAATTGATGGAAGTTTTTATAATATATTTTTTATTGTAATAATGCGAATAATTTTTTTAAAAATTTGTTAATTTACTTAAATAGTTTATAGTTAATAGTTTAAATTGATTCATATTATTAATTTCTTTATTAAATTTTAGGTTATTTTATTTAGTAGTTACGTTTTTAGTTAAATATCTAGATAGATTAGTTGTTGCCATTGGGAGATCAGTAAAAATTCCGTACTGTATTAAAGGTGAAACAATAAAGACGAACATTAAAAACTTTTTTATTTTTGGGTTCCCTCTGTTCTTCTCTTATATAAGGGTTGTGATTTTTTTTACAAAAACTTGTTAGTTTACAGGTACATTACCGACGGTAAGAAGATATTAAGACAAAGTTATTTTTCTGGCATTATACCACACCGTATAATTGAAAAATTAAAAAATAAAAATAATGAGAATTGAGAATAATTTTAAAAAATAAAGTTTTTAAATGCAATTTTTTTTGTGTAAAAAAATGGTATGACATCTTTTGTGGGACATACTATATATATATATATATATATATATCCACTCTATTAAGAGAAGAACTTGCACGAAGTTTTCTTTTTTTTTTTCATTCAGAAAAATTATTTTACTACCCGATTCATGCTTGATTATTTTTTTGCTCCTTTAGCTACTACATTAGCAACTAGCAAATTTTCGTTGTTGAGACGCGGAACTTTACTTAGGCCTTAGGCCGGGTGGCTTTTTCTCGTGTGTATAAAAAATATACAGCTCCGCTTTGTGCAAAAGTTGAAAATTTTATTTTCTATCTCGATACTACACTGAGCAAAACATGATTGGAAGTAGCTAGATAGTAAATAACCGAAAATTTATAAATGGAAATGGACCGAGAGACTTGCTCCGTTTGGCCTTTTATGTAAGGGATTACTGCGTATTTGTGATACAATTAACTAGTTCGAAATTGATTAAGTTAATTAATATAAACCTCAATATAACAATGGCCACTTGACCTCTGACCTGTCAAAGCTCGTAGTAAAAAAAAATTACAACCATCATAAACATCAAATAAATTTTGTTCATTAAAATGTTGGGTTCCTTCCATGCATGCTCCCAAAATAAATATTAACTCTTAACAAAATCAAATCCAATCCAATTTTTTTTCTTCGCGTTTTAGTTACAGATCGAGACGGATTTAATTCACTTATTAATTTAAATTAACGATACTCAGTAAATCAGACTCATACGCACGCACCAGTAAAACCTCCATTTATACAATACTCAAGTGCGAACAAACATGTAAAAAATAAAATAAATTAAAATATTTCTCTCTCTATCTCTCGATTCCATTCATCCTTTTTGCGGTTCGACATTATCCCCTGGCTATTCCCAAAAAATCCTATCCCAGTAACAAATAATTTCACGGGTTTAAAGCAGAAACGTTTGTGTGGAGAATCACGAGCGTTACAAATAATTAACGCCTGAAGAACGGGAAAATTGAATTGTTTCACAGATTTTGCTATTATTATACGGCCATGCACGGTGAGTTTTGTTATTTTAATTTTCGAGGGAATTAAACGGCGGGCGTTTGTTTTATAACGCAATGAATGATTTTTTAAATCTTTTTTTTCATTTTGTGTTTAAAAATTATTTTTATAATACAAACAAGAAACGCGAAGCCAACGGTAAAGCGTTGTTAGTAGTTAAGCTGATTTAAAAAAAAAAAAACTTCCTACCTGGGACCTGACCTTTCAAAGTACGTGCAGTAAAAAAATGTACGTGACAATAGCCATTCATAAATTTGGATTTCTATAAATTTATGAGAGAGGATGCCCGGACTTACTTCCTCCAGTTCTTTAATTATGTACCGCCTTGTCCAGAAATCACATTGAGTACTTGTAACCAAGGATTTTATCAAGTTGTTACATTTGAAAAGCAACTTTTTATCAATGAACCTACAGAAATATCATGGTAGTATGCTGTAAAATGCTTTAAAATGAATAAGATCCTTGGTTACAAGCACTCAATGTAGCGTGATTTCTGGACAAGGCGGTATATAGGAATTTTAAGTTTCAAAAAGTTGATCATTCTTTTTATTAAAAAAAAATATATATGATTTTGTTATAAACTCAAGTTGAAAAAGAGTCTGATTGAAGAAAAACAAATCCAATTAAATTATGAGCAAATTTTGTGTTGAAGCTACAATATAAAGTTTCTTAAGCAACCTGTCTCTCTGCTTTTAGCACGCCTTTCTTTATTTTTTCTTATATGTAATCACAGAAGCGTTCATCAATTTGTCGACGACGCGATTTGTCCAAAAAAGAAAAGAAAGATTCTCACTACTATGGTGATACGGAAACGCCCCCATGTTAATTCATATCGCGTGTGTGTGCGTTGTTTGCACCTTTGAATTTTAAATTTTAAATTTGAAAAACAATTCTCAACGCGAGTATAATTGCGAGAAAATTGAAATCATTTTTTTATACCGTTTTTTCTCTGTTTTTTTTTTTTGCGGTTCGATGCCCCGGAATTTTTAAATCTTTAAAAAAAAAAAGAATTTTAACATAATTTGTATTAACGAAATTCTGAAATTGGCGGCTGCCAGTTAACAGACCATTTTATATAATATCGCGTATTTTTAAAAATAACAATTCCGCACACCACCAACCACCACCACCCCCACCTCCCATTTTCAGCCACACGTTTCAGTGTAAAAACCTGACCACGGTTTACATAATAATAAACCCGTTTCGGTGTTGTGATCATCATAATCATAATCTTCAAGTGATATATTATCAATAATCTCCGTGGCAACAACCTGCTCCTATTCTGCCGATTTTGACGCTTCAAACTAAACGCCCGAATGTAATTCAATTTTACATCGAGGTGCAAAATCTGTTTAAAATTTTATTCTTTCAGCGATTTGCCTTGGTGATGACGATGATTTGAATGAGTTATTATTTTAAACATTTAATATGGAATCGTCACAAAGCTTTAAAAAAACTCTCGGTTGTGCTCTTCTTTGACAGGGACAGACACACACAGTCGGGGCAGTGTGAGACGTCAAGTGTTAGAGACAGAGAGACATGTTTTATTGTTGTCACACCGTTTTTTTTCCCTGGAACTCTCTCGTTCGCCCGCCCGCATCATCCTCTCTCATGAATCGGTATAGCGTCAGCGTTGTTGTTAAGCAACACGACAACTCACGACGATGGTGTTACGACTCTTACGACTCTTACATGGACACGGAGAAAGAAACGCTCTGCTCTCAACTCTGCTCGTCTCGCCACGAATCTGCTGCTGCTGCTTCTCCTGTCTTGTTCAGAGTCAAGTCACGTAGAGAAAAGAGAGAGAGAGAAAAACGATTGCGACAAGAGAGAGAGTGATCCTCTAGCAGAAAGAAGAAGTAGAGAGTAGAAAAACGCTTTTACTCTATTATTTCAAAAATAAAAAAATAAAATCCTTCTCGCCACTCAAACTTGGAGATCAACGATGAGCTTTACTCACAACACACAAAGTCTTTTGCTCACTTTTCTCTTCTCTCATATCTTTTTTTCCTTTCCCCCTTCTTTTTGAGTTCGATCTTTTAGAGTCGTCCGTCGCTCTACTGTAGTAACAGTAACAGCAGCAGCACAGTTTTACACGCTTTAAACTCTCTCTCTCTCTCTCTCTCAAATAAACTCTCTTGCTCTTGCTCTTCTTCAAGTCAAAAAAGTAACGGAGAGAGTCAGAGAGAGTCGCTCTCTTTCCCCCTATCTCTCTCTCTTTCTCTCTCTCTCGTTCTCGCCACAATTTTCCCCCTGATTCGATAATGACGACGAAGAGCTAGTAAAATCGGGTAGGGTTTTCGTTTTTTTTTTGTCCCCGAAAAATCTCATTTTCTGATATGAGTCCACTGGGAAATATCGACACACACCATATTTTTTTTTTTTTTTTTTTTTTTGAGAATCACTATAACAACCCGCAACTACACACACACATATGCGTTCTATCTCCACGACGACGACACAACATTTATATAGGAATCAGAAACCAGTGATCTTTTTCTCTCTCGACACGCGGATGAATGAGCGACAAATAACGCTCACGCGCGTTTTACAGGGGGGAGAGAGAAAAAAAAATTGTCACCGTAGCAGCAGCAGCAGCAGCAAACGTCCTCCTCCTTTTTCCTTTATTTACGCATTACATTTGTTGTTATTATTATTTTTATCTTTTTCCTTTTGCTTGTTGATCTTTTATCTCTCGAAACCTATTTATTTTAGAAATACTAATTACTCGATCTCTATGAACAGATTCTGAACAGATTCTGAACAGATTTTTATTCACTACTCCGAACGCGTTTTCTCTTATTTTCATTTAAAATACACAAAAAAAAATCATCTTATTTTCCGGGGTTTTTGGTTTACGATTCGATTTGGGGATATTTTGTTTGTTGTTGGGGTTTGTGCTTTCTGCATATTATCACGTTTTTACTATGATTATGAGTTTTGATTTGATTTGATTTGATTTGATTTGGCGCGTGCGTGCGTGCATGGAAAAGAAAACGGGTGACAGATTTTTTTATTTATTTTTCGTTTATCTGTTTTGATGTGACCACGCGATTGCTCATTTCGTGGCTGATTAAAAAAACAAAATTAATTCGGGGACAAACGGCCGGTTGGGGAATTTGCTCTAACTATGTAATATCGAGTAGTTTTTAATCTAATCTATTTAAATAATTAAAAGATAACGGATGGATTATTGTAATAATATTTTGTATTTTGTCCGGTTTTTTTGTTATTTATTTATTTATTTTTGGATACGAAGATACGATAAAACCTGGAACAACGACAACAAAATATAAATACTACACTCGTCAGGTTAAAATGTTTCTCTAAACACTCGTTGAAGAATCGTCGTCCGTAAAAACCATTTTAACTCTCTAATTTAACTCTATCGAGTCAACGTGAACGAATGAATGAGAGTGGGTTTTATTATTAAAGAGTTAAAAATCTAAAATACACACGTACGTTGTGATATGTGAGTTTATAGTACAGTTCTGCACAGGTCGTTACGGGTTTTCTCACCGGGAAACCGATTTCCGGTATATATATATATTTTCATGGAATTTTTATATATATTTTTTTGGCGAGTTTATATGTAAGTTTTGTGAATAGCAGGTGGCATTTTCTTCTCCAGTTTTCACCCGATTATTTATTATGGTCGTGGTGGTGGTGGTGGAGGATTTGTTTGACTGGACATTTGTTCCAGAAGAACCCGACTATTACTTTTCGGGTACATGTTGTTAATAACAACTTGTTATATTGATGAATCAAATTTTTCCAGAAACACACAAGAGACTTGACAAAAAAAGCGCGATATAAACAAGTCCCATGATGACGTAATACGTTACAACCAAGTGCAGCGGAATTATTGAGGGAATTGAGGTCAATTTTATGATCACACATGCATTACACATTGATTGATAAGCATCATCGTGTATAGTCGGTCTTTTAAACTGCAAAGCAGTTGGCATTTATTTACTACTCTCTCAGAGAGAGTCTCTCTCTCTCTCTCTAGACGGTCCCATTTTATTATTTCCCAGTGCTGCAACCACACACACCAAGTGTGGTCAAAGTGTGGGTGGGGGTGAGTGGTTTTGTACCCGAAATAGAAGATTGGTGTGGTGGGTGGAGTGGTGTGGTGAATTTTTAAATTTTTGGGAGTGTGTGTTTGTGGTGTGGCCAAAATTTGGGACGCTGTGAGGGGTGAAGGTGTGGTGTGTTAAAATTTTACACCACTGAAATGGTTTAAAAGCTCAAATTTTCCTATTTTTCATACTTTTTTATATAAAAACATAAAAGTTGTATGTTGCATGACTTTTCCACATCCTTTCAATGCACATTTACCAGCTTTTCAGCTTAAATAACAGGTAGTGTGGCTTGGTAATTGGTGTGGTTTTATGGCACCGAGTGGGTGTAGTAGGGGGATGTGTGGTGTGGGTGTGGGTTGTGCATTTTTTGTCAGCCCTGTTTGGTGTGGTGTGTGTGTGGTAAGTCGCCGAGGGAAAATGTGTGGTGTGGTGCCGAAATGTGCAGCACTGTTATTTCCTCCTTCTCTTCTTGGAACATATGTGCATATGCATTTAATGTGTATCAGCTCTCTTATTTCGTGATATCAAATCAAATCAAATCAAATCAAAAATCATTTTTCTATTCACAAGAGAAACGATGACGACGGCGACAGACGCGATAAGTACGCGCGCGCGTGGTGAGCGAAAATCATCATCGTCGTGTTTCATGTCCCATTTATTTTTACTCTTTGTCCTCTATTATAAATCTTATTGGAACGTGTGATTGTGAATGCACCCGAACATTTTGGGGTGGTAGTAGTAGTACAATGCAAAATTATTCGTCGCAATTCGCAAATATTTTTTGTTTGTTTTTCCTTTGCTTTTTGCTCCGTTTTCATTCATGCAATTATGTACGTCGTCTCCGTCGACCGCGTGGGGCTTATTTATTTCAGCAGATTAAACCCAATAACCCTTGATTCAGTCTCATAAAACCGTTATAACTCTAAATACCACCAATTTAGTGTATACACACAAGGAAATGCTCAGTTATTTCCACTACCTGCTTTAAACAATATAAATATTTATAATTGACAATAAAGAAACAAACTTTTTTATTCATATATATCTGATCCCTATAGCAACAAATTCTCTTCAAGGTTAATGGATCTTCCTGAAATAAACTCCAACTGTGCAACCAAGCACCTTTTTTTCTCTCTCTCTCTCCAGAAAACATGAACCCATGCAGCGAGATTTTATTATTATTATTTCACCCCCTTGTAATATTTCCCTGGAAACGGATGATGATGATGATGATGAGCAGAAAAAAAAAGACTTAACACCACCGATCGATTGACTAATAATGATGAACTTTTAATGATTTTCACTTAACACCAACTCCCGCTGACTCGTTATTTAACACGCTGTGAGTGTACAGTGTCGTGTGATTATTATTAATGAAAGGATATGCAGAGTGTTTCCATAGCAACGTTAAGAAAGAAAAAAGAAAAAAAGAAAAAAAGAAGAAAAAACTCACCGCAACCCGTGACTCTTTGAGGTTGAGCCTAAGAGCTAGCGCCTCCCTCATGAACACGTCCGGGTAGTGCGAGGCGACAAAGGCCCGTTCCATTTCCTCCAGTTGCCAGGAGCTGAAGTTTGTCCGGCTCCTACGGCGGTTGCTTCCCGATCCACCCCCACCTCCTCCTCCTCCTCCACCACCTCGGTCCCTACCCCCTCCACCATCTTTTCCCCCGTACTCGTAGTCGTCATCGTCCGAGTCGACGAGTCCCCCATTCGGGGGAGGTTGCTGGAGAGACGTCTGCTGGATTGTGCTCAGCACGTGCGAGTGGGGGTGGTGGTGGTGGTGGTGATGGGGGTGATGATGTATGATGGTGAGGGTGGTGGTGGTGATGTGCAGCGAACATGCTGTTGCCAAAGAGACGGGCATGATGCGACAGGGTCGTGTATGGGTCAACGGCGAGGTGAGGCTGCTTCGGCTGCTTCGAGAGCAGGTCTGAGATCGTGTGCGAGTAATGGTGCTGATGCTGCTGTTGCTGTTGGTTATGATGCTGATGCTTCTCGCTTTGGTTCGGAGGTTGTGTCATGTGGTGGTGGTGGAGGAGAGTCGGGGGTGACTTGCGAAGAAGAAGACTGGAACGGTGGTGGTAGGATCGAGGACACCGGGGGAAGGTTCTTCAGGGACAGAGGACGAGCTGCTGCTGCTGGTGGGGGAGGAGTTGATGTTGATGCCGTTGCTGTGGTTGTTGTTGTGGTAGTGGAAGACATTGCGGTGGACGACTTGGAGGTGACGGCTAGATCATCTTGATCATCACCACCTCCTCCTCCCGGTTTCCGGTTACTACTACCGCTGCTGCTGAGATCTAAGAAGAAAGAAAATGGGGAAAAATGTGTGAGTTAACATGAGTTTTTTTTTTAAAAAAAGATTCGTGATTTAAAAAGTGGGTTTGTCCTCCTTCTCCACCAGCACCTCTTCCTCCATTTGGAGTTTATACTATATGGGGAAAATATTAAGCAGGTCATCGACCTTCTTCTTTTTATTATCGTTGAGCAATGACATACACACACACGTTTCCCCATCCAGATATTTATTGAGAAAATGGAGTAAAGAGCAAAAAAAAAACCCATGATTTCATAGAGGGTGTGTACTATTTTGGAAGAAGAACGGGATCACCTCTCGTTTCAATCATCTCCTCGTCTTTTAAATTTTCTTTGCCATATGTGTCGGACTCTGACTCTTACCCTTTTTCCCTTGACGTTTTTTGCTCCTCTGTCGTATTTAGTAATTTTTTTTTAAACCTTCTTTTTCTTTTACTAAAATCTCCGCTTATAACAACGATCAGGTTTTACTCATATGTATAAATATAATTCTTCACCTGTCTCCAGCGGCGCCTAGACCCTAATCATCATTTCCATCATGACTTTTCCACTCATGAAAAAAGGGACCAACAACTTTATTATTTTTTATTTTTTACATTTACCGAGAGAGCGAGAGAGAGCTAGAAAATGAGTTTTAAAAAGAAGGAAATTTGAACTGATGATGATGATGATGAACACGGTTAGTTAAAACGAGAGTGTTTCCATGATGATGAGTAGATATTATAGCAGAGTGTAAACAATATACATATTTAATACGAGTGGTGCGTAAAATTCGGGTTTGTTTATACTGATTTAACTCTTGTTTCCTTTTTTCCGTAATTTTTTGTTGATAATGCTAAAAGTGTGTGAGTTTTAATTTTTATATTTATATAGCGGAATTAACGAGATGGATGGATGGACGGATGAGCGTATTTATCTTTTTGATAGAAATATTATATATGGAAACGAAACTGCTTTATGATTCCTCCACCACCACCACCACCAGCTAATTCAAATATTTATGTTTATATAATATTTTATCATGTCAATGTATTTTATGTTCCGAGTCAATTAATTAAAAAAATCTTTCGCAAGTCCCTAACAACAACAGCAACAACAATGCAAATAAAAATAATAATCTTGAGGTTTTCTTCGATGAAGTCATCTTTTCCCTAGAATTTTTTTTGTTTGTATTTCTTTGCTGGGACAAGCCAGATTCTCTTTCTTCATTCTCCTCTCCCAAATACTCCAGTGTCCAGTGTTATTACAAACACCTTAGAATAAACGAGTTCTCTCCGCATGACGTTGACTCAATCCACAACAACCCAGCTTAAAAAAACCATCAATCACTCCACACAAATTGACTCTTATACCATTGTAATAATTAATACGAACTTGGTCACAGTCAGATATAATTGTGTGTAAAATGATGTAAGTGTATAAATAAATACCAAGTTGTTATGACAACTCAAATAACGTGTAATTGTTTTGCCATTTTACTAATACATTATGTCACCACCACCACCAAATGACAAAAGATGCGTACGACAAACTGGTGAACCCCTGTTTTTTTCTAACACGGAAAACACTATTAGCAAGAGTTGTTGCGTTAACTACCAACAACGAAACGTTCAAAGGTCATCATGTCGCCAAAATAATGCCTTTTACTATTGTTTTGAGGAGTTCTGGTTAAGTTTAGAGGAGAGGAGTTAATTTTAACGGGAGTTTAAAACGGCTATATTTTTCTTACTATCTCTTTTGGTCTGCAGTTATTTCCCTTATTAAAATTATGCATTTTACAACTGATTCAAAGTCAATTTAATAACTGGCTTGATCCACTTGTGAATAATAAAAAACAACAAGGTTTAAAAACCTGGTTTAATAATATGAGTTTTTCTGTTGTCAACCCATCTTTACCTCCGTGTGTGTAATTTATGAACTCTGAGATTACATTTAAATATGGCAACAGCAACAAAAAAAAGTACATTTTATTGCACCCAATTCAATTTAAAAAATCGTTTATTTCCTTTAAAAAACGCCGTTCTTTATTTTTAAAACCAAAATCTTTTTAGCGACTCCACCCACGCAGACAGAGGAGAGTTTTCTCAGAACCCCCCAGTAAAAAATAATATGAAAAAAAAAACTAACCTTTGGAATCACTACGGCTTCCCACCACTACCACCGTGTCCTCCTCCTCCGCATCATCATCATCGACGGACACCTCATCCTCCTCTAAATCCTCCTCCTCCATCATCATCATCTCCTCCTCATCGTCACGGTCCGTAATATCGTTTCCTCCGCCTCCTCCTCCACCTCCTCGATGGTGGTGCCTCGTAACACTCCCACTCCCACCCCCCTCATAATCATTCTCGTCGTGGTGACTATGACTACTCCCCCTCCTCATCCTCTTCCTCGCGTTAACGTTAATATTATTATTATTATTATTGTTGTTACTGTTAGCAACAGCAGCGGCGGCGGCGTTATTCACTTGGTGCTGAACAAGAGCCGCGACGGCCGCCGCCTGACACGCCGCTGCAGCCACCACGATTTTAGGCGTGAACACGCTGGGGTGGTGGTGGTTCAGGAACTGCTGAGCCTGCTGCTGTTGTTGCTGCGTGACAACGGGGAAGTGGTGACTGTCGTTATTCGTGGTGGCGTTGCTGCTGCCGCCGCCATTACTAGTTGCACCTCCACTGTCTCCTCCTCCACCGCCAAACTGTTTCGCGTAGAACTGCACAAAGAGGCTGTTCAGCGTTTGCTGGTGGCTCGCCGAGAGCTGGGGGTGGAGGGTTGATGATGAGGATGACTGCGGAGGTGGTGGCTGTTGCTGGGGTGGTGACGAGGAGTCGGTGGTGGCCGTTGGACTATTCTGCTGCTGCTGCTGGATTTTGTCCATTTTTTATAAAAGTCGAATTTCGTTAGTTTAACTCGTTGGAAAATAATTTTTTATTTCTTTCCGAATGTCATAATATTAAGAAAGCCACCCCTCTCATCACCCCCCACGTCGTGTTAGTCATATTTTTTTTACTACCCGGAGGAGGGAGGGAGTGTCTCAGGTTCCCCCGCGGGAAATTAAAAAAAAATCAAAAACACCCAGATTTTTACACTCAAATCACTCGTCGTAGCAGCAACACACAAAACACACACCCATTATTTAAAATTGGCGATAACTTGGCGATAATCACATCCTTGTTTTTGTAACCATAGCAACTAAATAATAGTGACGTATGTTTCTAAGATAAATATAAATGCATATGTTTATAAAAATAACTCACTCACTCACTACCACGATAACGAACAAGCAAACACCAACCCCAAACGACAATCAATTAAATATTTTTCTTGATGATGATGTTGATGGTAGTTCACTCACTAGCGCTTGTTGTTGCTGTTGCTATTATTATTATTGTTGGTTGCAATGGAGACTGTGACTACTATTTTTACTATTAAAGAACGCGATAGAGCAAAACGCTTGCTAGAAAAAAATTTGTTGTTCGCTGTTTGCGGCGTTGTCGTCGTTCTCGACCTCCTCATCATCATGGTATCGTCATAGCGACGAAAAGTAGTGTAGTGAGAATGTGAATTCAATTACGTCCGTTGATATGTGGAGAAGAAGGCAGCGCACAGACACACACACACACAAACACAATATATTTTTTCGTGAACGCGCCTCTACGATTGTTAACAAGACTCTGGTTAAGAATCAATTACAATTCAAGACTTTTTCTTCTCTCTTTTTGCCCTTTATATTTTACAAATTGCTCACACACAGAAACAACACAACCACCGACATCAGGGAAAAAACGAACGCGTTATACCACGTTAACGAAGAGACTCTTGTTACGACTTACGAGTTTGGAGAGTTTCTCTCTCTGTGTTCTGACTCGCTGCCTGTGTCGCTGAGCCCAGCCCCGAATGCGTCAAGCCGCATCCCTCAGAACGATCCGGTTGCTCGGCCCTCGCTATTCCGTTTCCATGCGGAGGGGGACGGGTCTCCGAGTCACCAGGGGGATGGACAACCAAAAAAAACGCAGTTTCTTGCTTGCTTGCTTCCTCGACTTCATCGTGCACGTCGACCCTCTCTCTCTCTCTCACAAACGCATTTTAGAGAGAGAGAGAGAAAAAAAAAGCAATTTTCTTTGATCAACGTTATAATAATAATAATAATAAAAGCATACGAACACATACATATACTTATCTATATATATAAATTATTTTTATTTCGGGAGGGTGGTGGTGTAATACACTGTGTAGTTACTATAAGAACGAGAGAAGAACGAGAGAAGAACGAGAGAAAATGATAGGGTACACACACACACATGGAGTAATGTCTAAATTACATTTGATTACTTAATATATCATAAATTTTAATCAAATTCCTTTTCGCTCAGGTTCGCTCGTCCTTTTTTTTTTTTTTTTTTTTAAACTTATTATTTTATTCTCTCTAACTTGTTGTAAACCAACTTATTAAGATATTACCACAACAACTAGCTAGTACATACGAGCAAATCATATTACTACTGCTGCTGCTCAAACAACTCATTTTTCGTTACGTTTATTTTTTTTTTCTTCATACAAATCTGCTTATCGTGTGTGTGTATAAAAAAAGGTAAGGCTTATTTGTCTTAATTAGTTATGTGTTTCTCACTGACTATTATGAGATGATCATGATGCTCTTGTTGCTGGTGCTGCTGCTGCTGCGTCTCTCTCTCTCTAAAAAACTCTCGTTTAATTCTCTATGTAATCAGACTTTTTTTCTTTAATTTATTTATTTTTTTGTGTGTGTGTGACTCTCATGACTTTTTATTGAATTCTTTTTTTTTTCTTTTTCGCTCATTCGCTTATTAGGTAAATATTATTTTGGATGGATAAAAATTCGGTGATTTTATTATCATTATTTAGGTATTTAGTACTAGGTAAAGGCTATATACTATATATCCGGGGCAACGAGAGACACGCATTCGTCATAAGTGAATCTCTCTCGTTTACACAAAAAATGTTTCAATATTTCGGAATAATCATGATTGTGATTGGTATGGTGATCGCGAAATTTAAAAAACAAAACAAAAGGGTCAGGTACAAATTACATTTATATATATAAGTTGCATTCTCGTTAGTAGTGTGTTTCCAAGGGAACATAATCGTATTCATACAACGTATATGAAATGAAATTGTGATTGTGTATTATATAAAAAGCCGGCTACTAAAAATTACAATAATAATAATAATAATAATAATAATATTTAAAAAAGCGCAAAGCTAAAAAGAGAGAGAGAGAAAAATGTATTATAAAAACTGATCACCATCGTGACGGGTTTGGTGTTAATAGAGATGTCAGAATTTAACGAGTTTTTTTTTCTTCTTCTTCTTTCAGTGTGAGAGAGAGAAAAAAAACGCGAGTTAGTGAACAAGGGTGTTTTGTATTTTGTGTTTATAATAATAGTTGCCATTGAAACGTGTGTGTTTGTGTATTGCACTTTAATACACGGGGATATTTTTGTTTCATTTTCTTATTCTTTTGTTCTCTCTCTTTTCTCAAGAAGAGCGGAGAAGAAACACGCCAAAATGGAAGAAGAGAGAGAGAAGAGAGAGAGCTCCTTTCCTTCTGTATCGATCGCCTCGGCAACGAGTCTCTGAGAGTAAAAGAGAGAAAGAAAGAACGAGAGATCCTTTTTTTCCTTAAAGTTTCGCTGATCGATCATTTTCTCTTCGCTACACATATCGGCTTTTCGTATATATTTTACAAGATGGTGAGCATTTTTATTCGTCTGCATGGTAACGATGAACGATTCTTATGTGTGTGAGCGTATTTGCGAATCTAGTATTAACGTCGTTGCAGAAAATGAATGTTCCTATCCAGTGAAGAAGAAGAAGAAGAGTTTCTCCTCCAGAAAGTCTGGAGTTTACGATTACTAATCTGGGTTTAACATGAGTTACAGAAGAGTTTTTTTGCCTTTTCAGTCCTCCTTTTGCCTTGAGCCACCACAGGAAAAATAGGAAATTATCTGAAGGATAAGGGAGTTTACTTACTAGAAAAATTCCTCCAGCGAGACCAAGAAATTCCTATCATCTAAAATTCGTATCCATGGTAATAATAACAACTCGGTATAATAATAATAATACGCAAAGTACCCTTTTTTTGCCTTGTTCGCATCCCATTGTTGTTCTTTAACAACATAACTAAGGCAACGTCGATTGCCTTTTTTTTTCTTCTTCTTCTCTCGATGATGGTATTTTATGGAATCGTGTGTTCATATTATTTTTTTTTTAAATTCATTTACTTCTATCTCCTATATACATATACGTTGCGATGACGATGATTGATGGCCCTTAATTACAGCGATCAAAATAATAACGTGTTTGCTCTCTTGCCATGGATTTGCTCCGAGGGGGAAAAAGGATGCGATGATCATGAGGATGATCGTTCTTTTTGGTAAGGCTTTTGCTTACTTGCTGCTGCTGCTATGGCAATTGCTCAGAACAGAGATAGATAGTAGTAACATGATGGTGGTGGTGGTGCACTCGGGTTATAAGGCACAAGGAGAATACACACACACACCACCGTCCCTTATTGTGTTTTGGCGCAGCCAGCGCAGAATACAGCGAGACTACAGTTCGCAGTGTTGGTTGCGATGGTGATGATAGTAGTAGTAGTGCAGCACAGAAAAGTCGCGATAAAGATGAGAATTGTCCACAAAAATAGAGAGAGAGAAGAAAAAAATCGGTGAGAGTGACTTTACCCGGGTACATCGAAATAAACTATTTTCTTTTTATAACGTGCTTTTCCTATAATTTTTTTCTTCTTATCTCTCTTCCGTTCCCTTGGAAAAGTAATAAAATCTTTAAACTCACTCACTCACTCACTCATCATCATCATCATCAATCATTTATCAATTTGTATGAGAATAATTCAAAAATGAATACGCGTACTATTATAAAATTGAAAAGAAAAAATGCACCTATGTAACTACGCGGCAAAACTGATTTTAAAACTTGATTAGAACCGATTAATTTTATTTTCTTCTTTACTATTATAAAATAATTTTAAAAATTCAATATATTTTTTTTTAAATTCATCAAATGTTATTAAAAAAGAGTCTGAAAATGATTATTAAAAAGTCACAAGAAAATTAAGAAATTAAAAAAAGGAAACGAGATGAGAGCATGAGGGTGAGAGAGACAAAGACGTGTTAGTAGTAAGTAAGTATCCAAGACAACGAACGTATACAAGTTAATAATAATGAAAGAAGAAGAAGAAGAAAAAAAAAAGGCGTTAGCGTTTTGACAGGTCCGATATAAACATCTTTCTTTTCTCTCTCTCTCTTACAAACAACTCATCATCATCATCATATAACAACGCATGATCGTTTTGTAACCAAAAAAAAAAGACAGAGAGAGAGGGGTAATAACAAAATAACTCCTTTTCTTCTTAACAACATTCTCTCTCTCTGTCTCCCATAACAACTCAATTCCTCTTCTCCTTCTCTCACCTATGAACACATTAAAAGTCTCATTAATAGAGAGAAAATTCTCTCTCTCTCTGATCCTCTGCTGAGGCTTGTCAGCAACGAGAGAGAGAGAGAAGAATAAAAAGATTTTAAAAACGCAAACAGGCATAAACGAGCGTGTCGAAGCAGGCAACAGAAATAAAACGAGAAGTCGGACGGAGGAGAGAGAGCAGCGGTGAGTTGAGTGTTTCTCTGTGTTGTTCGGAGGTGTTAGGAAACGAATGTGAAACAACATCAACATCAACATCATCATCATCGTTACTGTTCCGAAAGTCAAAAACTCAAATTCAATTTTTCTGTTCTCTCTCTCTCAGGCCTTCTTGTTCAATTTATTCTACATTCGTCTCGCTCCTCTCTCTCTCTCTCTCGTTTTATTGTTGTTGTTGTTAAGGAGATTAGTGTATTGTTATTTTAGCATTATACATGCTATATCGTCGTGTGGTATTTAAGGATATTATCGACTGTGTTGTGTTTGGTGTAGTGGAGAATGGAGAATGGAACGGGCATGCACGGGAAAACGGAGTTATGGACAAAACGCAAATGCAAGCGAGCGAGCTAGCAGAAGATTTTGGCTTGTTACTTAGGAGAGAGGCAGAGGAGCGTTTTGCTTTGTATTGTTGTTGGTGGTGGTGGTGGGAGATGAGATTTTTTCTGTGTATATTATTGCTATGCCTTTTTAACGGGGAGATGTGTAGAATTTAAGGGAGTCGTATTTCTATAGTACGTACATAGTAAATATATTAGAGTAGAGTAGAGTAGAGGTGAGAAGTCGATGATGATATTAAGAACTTTGCGAAGGTATATTTTTTGTAACTATTAGAGAATCACGTAAACTGATTCTAACCCAAGTTTAAACTCTCATCTTTTTCTTTTAAAACAAATTACCCTTCTGAGAAATGCAAGTTGAAATGGGTGAAAAGGAGTTAAAAAACGAGTTATTATGAATTGTATTCGAGTGAAAATGAATTACTATTACTTCAGTTAATACAAGGGCTTTCTACAATTTTTTAGACCAAACAAGAGTGTTGAAATGAGATAATATAAGGTTAAAATGGAAAGGGTTAAAATGGGTTAGTATGAGGAAAAGGGTTAAAATTGAGTTAAATGAACTTGAAAGGGTTAAAATGGGTTAGTATGAGGAAAGGTCAAAGGAGCTTGTGAAACCTCGTTAGCACTTATTTTCTATTTACTGAGTATTTTCGCCTGTGTGCGGACATATATTTGTAAAAATAAAATGAGAGAATCTGGCTGGAACACATGAACACACCTTGACGGATGCATTTGTAACCCGTTATCACATCCTTATGTCATTAAACGCATATTAACTCGTCTTTATTTCGTGGAGATGAGTTAAAAGGAGTTATAAGGAGATAATATGAGTTAAAATGATTGGAAAGGCGTTAAAAGGATTTAAAATTAGTTAAAGAAGTTAATGAGTTAAAAGAGTTAATACGAGTTAAAATGACTTACATATCACAATAACTCCGTTTAAGGCTAATCTTATCTCAAAAGAGCACTTTCATATTTGTATTGGCGTTATTGATTTAAAAAAAAATGATAGAAAAAGTGTTACAATTCCAACTCTCTTTTGAAGGTTCATCCTTTTCGCTCACCTCTAGAGCCGCCTCTAGTTAGTAGTATTACCTCACAAACACGGATTCTTTTTAACACTTCTTTCAGACATGGACACCACCACAAAAAGAAAACAATAATGGGAAAAGAGACAGAGAATACTAGAGCCGACGCGCAGCTTTTGTTTTAAAAAAGAACAGACGCTATATGCAGGTAGATGCATTTGCTCATCATATTATTAGCATCCAAAGCGGCAACTAAAATAGAGTAAGAGAAAAATCTTTGTAAAAGAATATAGACTCTCACCGGTTTAAATACTATATTACATCATACCGTAAAAGTTCTAATGAAGTGTATGGTGTCACACACAGTTCAGAAAGGTGGTATATTAAATTTGCAATCGTTTCCTTTTTTTTTTTAAACAAATCGTTACTACAGAGGGCCGGGGCAAAGCAAGAATTTACCCGATTATAAAAAACGAGTACGCGAAGCCAACGCTGAGCGTTGGTAGTTAAGGTGATTTCTAAAAAAAAAAACTCAAAACAATGACCAACTTCATGGCCAGTGGCTACCTGACCTGTCAAAGCTTGTAGTAACAAAAATTACGTGACAACAATTGATAAACAGTAATTCATTGATTAAAATTTTGGGTTCCTTCCCTTGCTTGCTTGCTTGCTTGCTTGCTTGCTTGCTTTTTCCCCTTACTTGAATATCAAGTGATAAATTATATCCGGATTATTCTTAAGGTTTATTCTTCTTCCCACTCGCCATCAAACCCGCGTTTACGGTCACCACGCACAAACCCAACGCAAAAACTCTAAAGAGAGAAACTCCAACTTACGTTACATACTAATAATATCTAATAAACTCCGCAAAAAGAATTCTACATGTGAAAAGACCATCTTTATAAGACCGATACTACAAACCAAAATGGTTATGTCATCATACGTATATTAATGTGTATTGTTATATATTGTTTTAAACCCGAGAGAGTTAGTTAAGTTATGATTGTCGGCTCGTTTGTACGATACAAACACACGCGTTTTTTTCTCTCTTCTTCACTCCTTAACTACACATAGCTAGTAGTTTTATCATCACGCAATTGTTTTTATTATTATTATTTTAGAAATGGGAAAATTGTATAACTAAATTATAACAAGGCTCTACTTTAAAAAGAGAGAGAAACAGAGAAAATGATGATGATGATAATAACGCGGTTAAGAAAAAGAGGTGAGAGAGAAGGAAAAAAACTCACTCACTCAGCTCACTCAGCTCGCTCACCTTTCTCTCTCTCTCTCTCTCTCTCGTAACTAATTTACGCCAACAAACAGCAACGAGAAATGGAATAAGAAGAGAAGAAAAAAAAGACGTGCTACGCGGAGAACACGGACACAAGAAAAACGATATAGAGATGAACCTTCATATCGTATAATCATAGTAATAATAATAAAAAAACTAAAATATATAATGAATCGTTTTTTTTTTTC
>VYYJ01002184.1:0-23287 GCA_021029165.1 Cyphoderus albinus | reverse complement strand
TGATAATGTTTACCTTCATTTTGCTTTGTTTCAAAATGTGCTTTACATTAGTAAAATCAGCAATTTTTACTCCAGAATTCAAAATCAAATTCAAAGGTCCAGTTAAGTTGACCAATATACTGCAATGTATTACGATTATCAATTGATTAATTAAATTACGATATGGAACTAATAAGAAAATGATCGTCTACATATCCAGTCCGTAGCTAGAATTTAGGGTCCACATCTATTGAAAAATTATTCTTACTTTAATTTATTTGTAGTTAGTATTTCAGTAGAAGTTAATAATTATGGGGGATTTCTTATATTGAATCACATAATGAGCCGTACTTTCTCTTGATTTTCTACCAAATCACTAATGTAAGTCTCATGTCATTTTCAGAAACATTCTAACAATATAATATATCCTGATTTAAATTCCGTTATTTGTTTTTAAAAACCACTACTTTATGTACTGAAACTACTTAATTTCATCACATTTCATTGCAATATATTGTATTGCTTATTTGAAACTATCTTAAAAAATTTTTTTTTTGTCGCATTTGTGTACGCAGCATTCATTTTGGCTATCTCTCAAGGTTATGCTTTAAGGGTCTATCATAGTGCAGAACCGGTAGCAGTCGGATATTTTTGGTAAATTTTCTCCAGATGATTTTTACAACTTCATGTGTTATGTTCATTTTACTGCCTGTTTCAATCACAATGAAATTATAAGT
This sequence comes from Cyphoderus albinus, assembly GCA_021029165.1. NCBI lineage: Eukaryota > Metazoa > Arthropoda > Collembola > Entomobryomorpha > Paronellidae > Cyphoderus > Cyphoderus albinus. The sequence goes on along the minus strand of VYYJ01002184.1, from coordinate 22,571 downwards.
AAAAACCGTAATAATACATTGTAACAAGAGCACCTTTCCTTTAAGTTATACATATGTATTTAATTAATACAAGTGACTCAATATGTAAGTAAAGCTTTATAAAAAAGGCTTATTAAAGGTTGCGATTTTATTGCAATTATACACCTTATATGAAACAACAATTCAAGCTCTTTAGATTGAAAATAAAAGGATCAATTATAGGATACTTTTTGTGGCTTTTTAAGAGCAGGAGTTTTTATTTTTTAAATAATAAGAAGAATAAGCTTTGGCTAGTTTACCACTAGTATTAGCATTATCAAGTTCGAAAGCTAAATGAAACTCATTTTGATGATTTAACTGTCAGTTCATTTGAAAAAAATAACTAGGTATAATAACGAATAATTAATTGTCGAAGATTGCAATCCAAAATCGGAAAAATTGCAGTTAAATATAACACTCAGTCATTCTTTCAAACACTTTGGAGAGCTTTAAATTTGTTAAACAGTCAGTGGTTTTAATGTTTATTTATTGTAATTTAATAATTAGATTGCTTATTTCTATGATTCACTCATTTTCAGGTAAATATGCATCGCTCTGTAGTTATTACAAAACTGTTTGTGTAGTTAAACATCGTTAATGCGAAAACTCTCACTTGAGTGCAAAAATTGTTAACAGGTTATGATAAGCTGAGGTCAAGTAGGAAAAATTGGAGGTTAAAATTGAATTCATATGGGAAATAAAAAGTAATTTCTCAAATATCTAATTTTTTTTAATAGTTGCCCTTGTAATATTTAAGTTTCAAAGGTCCAGAATTGTTTAATATGCATTTGGTTTTTTGGGGAATAAAAAGTAATTTCTCAAATATCTAATTTTTTTTAATAGTTGCCCTTGTAATATTTAAGTTTCAAAGGTCCAGAATTGTTTAATATGCATTTGGTTTTATTATCGCAAAGAAGGTAAAACAGGATAAAATTGATTCTCTCCAAATTTATTTTTATGACGAATGCAGCTATGACATGGAATAAAAAACTTTTAAATACTACAGTTTTAGTCTTATTATTTCAATTGACCATAAAACTGTGGACACACCAAAATCATCTTACATTAACATCAAGCCAGCCAGTGTAGCAAAATAATTTGCGTCGTCATAATCTTTTTGTCACAAGTAATTAATCAGCAAATCTCAATTGAATATTACGGCAAAATGAAAACTCTGTGTTTGGTTTGTGTGGTTATTTACATGCCTCACTCACAATATAGTAATTCCCCGCAGTACTTGCAACTTAAGTAACAAGAGTAACAAAAGTTAGAATTTCCAAAATGTGCAACGCATTGTTAATACAGTATAATATAATTCTTTCACTTATCTGTTTCCTCACGCCCACTCTTTTCACTGTCACTTGAGTCATCATCACACATTTATTCTAGGTAACTTTTGTTTTTCTTCAATTTTCTCTTGCTTTCTCAAAACACTGTTCTATAGATTACTTTAGATTTCGTTGTGGAAGGCCATGTCCCTTTCAAGCTGTCTTTTTTACTCATCCTCTTTCGTTTCATTAAGGTAGTCAGACAAAAACCATGACCGTAATGTAATATAATATTTAGAGATTGGTACAGTAATATTAGGGTGAGGTGTGTGGTAGTATTGCTTGGATTTACTCATTCTGTTGACAAGGTGAATCATTAAAAGAAAAATGGGAGAATCTACAAATCACGGACCTAACGTTTAATCATGATGATCACGGGACGAGAAAGTTTGAGAGAGTACGTGTGTACCTACAGCAGTACATTAATATAGATGCTAATGCACATTAGTTACGCTTCGAAGTTTTGTCGTCATTAAAATGTAGTGTATGTTTTTATAACGTTTTTTGAGTCCAAACTACTCTTGAAAAGTAATTCGTTCTCCTCTGGTGAAAGTCAGGTAAAAACAAAATATTAATAAAATACTTCCAGAGAAAAATTGTTACTTTCTTTAACTTTCACTTTGTTATTATGACCCTTAATAAGGAAAAAGTCGTCCACTTAGATACTTATGATCATGAAGAGGCACAGGTACATTTGTGTGTGAATTTGATGGTATGGGATGAGACGCGTTTATGACTATTACAGAGTACAGAGTTAATAGAGTTTTTAGAGTCACTTGAGACTTGCACTTATCTATGTATATATATACAGTGTTACAACCGTCGACTTTGTTCCTTGAGTGTATGTAGTTTAGTACATTAAGTTACTTTGTGATATAACAACACAATGAATACGAGTCGATAAGAGTTTCAATTTAAGTGCTTGCCTATGGCAATTTTCTTTTCCTTTTACGTAACGTCACGATGAATAAGCATTAAACAATTCCCAAACGGGGAACAAACGAGTTACTAAAAAGGTTATGGGTTCTGGAGATGAGTGGCACTGCACTTTTGGTGGCGCTGCATAACTACGGTAATGGTAAAATGTATCTGCCACCAGGGGCGCTAGTTAACATGCAAGAAAGATGGCGACCACAAATGGGTAGGCCAGTAGTATCTAGGAGGCTATGACTGCACTGCATTGACTGCATGGATGGATGGATTCTTATACAAATACAAGGCAAGGAAAGCGAAGGTATTTCATAAGAACTTGTGGAGGTAAGTCGAGTCAAGTGAAGTATGTGGGGTAGTATAGCTTCCGGCTGTCTTTGTGGCGTAGTACCACGAATGCAATGCAATGGATGGTAGGACAGGAAAATTGAAATATTTATATTGGGTATGTTTGCAATGCATTGCATTTTTAAAAACAAGTTTCCCATGATTATTTTATTCATTCATTGCATTTTTCACATGCACAACTTTTGCATTTCTAAACTTTGTTGCTGATTTATAATTTAGGTACATAGACAGAGCCTTTGGCAGCATTTCTGGGTTCGTACCGGATTACATTGGACCAGACGGATAGAGTTGCATCTTGTGTGCAGAGACGCAGATTTGCAATTTTTCGGAGCCAAAAAATAAATGCGCCACTCAATTTTTTGCATTTTTCAGACATAAAAAATTCAGACATACCAACTACTCGGAGATGGATGAACAAGGATGTTGGTGGATGTGTGCTTAGCTGACATTCATAAACTCCAGCGTCGCTCTCTTTCACGAATTTGATGTGGAGTTCCCAGCTCTGAAATAAACAAAAAGTATAACATTTTTATTAAATATTAATTAAAATCGTTGTTTACTTGATATTTGTTTATTATTCTTTCACATTATGAAATTGGCATGGGCATGGAGTACCAATTTACAAATTAATGTCATAAACATAAAAGTTACATATGCAGAATCAGTGGGAGTTATTAAGTGCATACATAGTATTGACGTCATGACGTATTTAATTTTATTTCAAGCTGATAAACTATAAACATTTTTCCCTTTCCAAATCAAACGATAATTTATTTTGCATGAAGATATTTGTTACATAAGTTGGTCAATTGACTGTAGTAGATCATATTTGCCAACAATTTGATTCATTTTTTTTAGAGCGGACAAGACAAGGACACAATTCAATTGCTGATTATTAAACACAACTTAACATAAAATGTAAGGGCCTACGAAGTTGGAAGTTCCAACGCAAACCGCCCACTGCAGTTTGAATGATCTTTGAATTCCCAGATGATTATGTAACGTGTGTGATGTGGAATTTAAGTGCAACTTTAAATTGAAGTTCTGAACAAACATTTATAAGGTCTATATTTTGCATTAAAATTATTTGCAATTTGTCATGTTAGTCAGAGCAGTGGTACAGAAGTGAAGAGTTTCCTCAACGTAGCTGTAGGATTGATTGACAACATCAAAGGAACCTTTTATGCAGTATATTGTAGCTTAATGAACACAACTCATAACAGTCACATTTATGTCCATGCATCTGTATAAATATATGTATATATTCAAAAACTGAAAATTTCTGATTTTGATTATTATTATGCAATGATAAGATGATATAGTTGGTTTTAGTTTGTAGTCCAATACGGAGAAAAGAGACATTTTCACATTAATACATACAGAATCTATTCTCGGCTCGATAGCATCATTTCATCTTCATCATGAGAACGACGCGACAACAAAAGAAAATAATTTCATTTTCTGTATCGAATCCAGCCTTTAGGCTACATACTACCATTTCCGAAAGTTCACTACCTGTAAAGCTTATATTGCTTTGTGGTATTAATACCTACATGCATTACAGTATTATGCTACATTGGCCTAAGGAAAATAAAATAAGGCGCCTCCTCCGTTTTGTTCCACTTTTCCAGTCGAGTCTAGTCTTTGCTTTTAGTAATGAGAATGTTAACGGTAACGGCGACGGAGTAACGTTAAAATGATGCCTTTTATGAGCTGCGTCTAGTCATCTCTGGTTTTTGATTACCACATAAAATCTTCCTTATCCATGTATGTCAGACAACAAAATTGAAAATGTGCACGTATTTTGTTGTAAATAGCGGCGACTAGGTTATGTAATAATAGCAAGATGGTTATGATGGCTGGAAGTATCGTGAAAGTAATTAATTCGTCTCGCCTTAACCGCATCGCCTCATTCGCTTAGATATAAAAGTGCATTAAAAGGTTAGTAGATGCACAAAAGCGATGTCGGAGGCGTTGCAATTTAATTTTTAATTTTTACGCTTTCTTTAAAAAACAAGATCCTCCGTACTGAATTTAATCTTAACATTTATCAACCAGAAACACGTAACTGTAATCTGGTGTAGTTTGATGCATTTTTACAGAAATAATACCATTTCTGACGTTGTGGTTGCTCAAAAATAATCAACGTCACTGTGAAAAACGTTAAACTTGAATACTTGTATCAAACGATAATCTCAGATTTTAATTTTAATCAAATTTGTACGTCAGACGTCAACTCAAATAAAAGTTGATAACAAATTTAGAAGTTGTGTAGCAAAGAATATCATGGTGTACCGGACCCAGTATAAACCGTTAGTTGTTGACTTACTCAAACACATGTATTTTTTATGGTACATTTCCGTACTTGTTGTAAAACTATGAAGCTTTACCCAACCAATGCAGTGAATTTATATTAATTACGAATTCACAAACTAAACCGATACACTGTGGCATTGACGTAACTACACGTACATACACGTAAGTTTGTAGAATGTTTGTGTTTGAAGTTTTGAAAGAACTTTAGTTTTTATTAATGAAGAGTGGCGACTCCGATTTGGAACAGTATTAGGAAATACCGTGGCAGCTTAGTTTATCGGTAATATTAGATTGTAATCCGTTTGACATTTTCAAGTTTGAGAAAGGTTGTGTGTAAATAAAAGTGTGTTATTTTTATTCTTCCTGGAACCAAATCCAATTATCCGCTGACTGAAGTTAATATCTAATAAGACAAGAAAACGGCAGATCTAATTAAAATTGGTTTCCACTATAAACCTATTTATATCGTACAGTTTGCTGGTCATCGACTAAATTGTCCAATGTATTGATTTTAATTCGCTTTGCTCTAATTTCTACAAACAACAATGCGATGATATGGATTAGAGGCTATGATTGCGAATTTTTGTTGCGAAAAATTGTACCCCATACAAACAGAAATGTTACGACCTGTCGAAGTATTGTACCTTGCTATTGGGTCTTTCACCTTTCTTTTTTTCTTTGAAGCCTACAATAATGAGTTTGACATTTTCTGCGTATTGGTATCAAATTAATAAAGGTAAATTTTAATTATGCCTTTCTTCAACTCTACAATCCCAGGTAGCAAACCAAAAAGGGATCATTTCCCAAACTCTCATAAATGAGGCTACATTGATTTTCTTAGGTTATGGTTATTTGAGAGTTTTGAGTTGACAAAATTTAGGTTGAAATCATTTCAAAAGCAGACAGGCAGTTACTCACTCGAATATGTAACAAGGCATTGTTAAAATTGAAAATGACAATTAAATATTTACTTTAGTGGTGGTGACGGCTATGAAAATTTGGTCATGCATTGTTAACCACCAAATATGCCTGCTGCTTGTGACATGATTATGACAATGTTATCAGGTGACAGGTGCGTAAGTACGAGTAGTATTTAAGTGTGGAATGGGTTCAACAACAACAACAACACTTTACTTCTTTTTGTGCAGTTATCAAACAAATCATTATCACCCTGTCATCAATTATCATTATTGTACAATAAACACCATTTATCGAGTGTCAGGTTGACTGGGACAGCAGTTTGAAAATTTACACTAGTAAATATGCATGTATTAAATGCTTTATGAAAATGACAATAAACTTTGTCGTTACTTGCAATTTGGCAATAATTTGCTTTGAAGCTGTTATCTAGGGTTTGCATGTTACATAAATACTCACATTGTGTGTTTAAACCGATGTAATCGATACTTCATTGGCGATGGTTGTAAAGTTTAGGTTTCACTGCAAAATTTGAGTGTGATAATTTTTGATACCAACTCAGAATACAATGCAATTTATTTCGCAATTTCTGCTTTTGACATGCTAAGAAAAACAAAATTTCGTGGAGAACATTACTGGATTCAACCCTTTAGTAAATTGAGGTGTATTTTATTTAGTATTTACCCAGAATTTTTCACCGGCTTCCATAACGTTAAGCAAATAGTAGCTTATCGTTGCGCTGGAAAATCTTTTATCAAGAAGAAGGTCATAAATAATTTCGATGTGTGAACTTGTTTTTTCCCATTTTCTATTCTTATAAAAGGCTGTACGATACAGCCTAGCCGGTTTGCGGTTTTGTACTGTTAGAAAACCAAATGCATTCTTAATAAACCCCTATCAAGGCTTTTGTTACACAACGTAGAACCACTCAATCTGATATCTGATTGTCTATCGTATTCATCATCACCCCGTTATTATTTATTTAAGAATTATCGACTTTTATAACACTGAATATGTCATAGTTCACTCCCAAAAATACTGAAAATTAAAAATATCCAGACAAGCTGACGTCAACATGTGAAATGCAAAAGAGTCCAAATTTCATGTACTAAAAATATGTTTCTTCTTTCCTACATTTTTTCCAAATGTTGAAAAAATTATTTCATGTTTATTCATACCTACATTACATTGCAAATACTTTGAAATAACTGGGAACAATTTGACTCAATTCAGTACGAAACAGTTTAACCCCGCCGACCCAAACCAACAAACCCAAGAGTAAATTTCTTCGCAAAATGCCTAATTGCCCCGGTCCCAGTTCAGAGAGTTCATTTAAGTTACAATATACAAAAACAGCTTTTATATAAACTCAAAATGACACGCTAAAATGTGTAAATGTAAGACAGGAAGATAATAAAATATTTTCCATCGTGGTGTTACCTAAACGCCACCTACGTGTTTTTGCAAGGTTGTAAAATATTACTTAGGGGCTTATTACTTACATTAGATTTACAAAGCATTTGCTTTCACCAACCCACTCGACTCTATGGACTCTTTAATGTAATGTTATGTGCTACAAAGTCTTTTGTGAGTGTTGAAGGCAGGACTTTTGCATAATGCCTAAAAACTTGAGTGGATATGGGTAACTGGTACAATTACACTCATTTTTCATGAACTCGCCAACTTTACACTGGTTTTTCATTTTCATCCTGCCTGCCGTGTGTGAGTGCGTCGCGTCGAGTAGTCGCCTTTTGTGTTTTGTGTGCTAATATTTACCCACTGTTTGCCCTTTTTGCTTGCAAAATAAAGTACCTACCTATAATAAAGTCTCACGTTACGCTGATCCCCAGCACTTTTTTTAGTTTATTGCGTGACAGTAATTTAGAGGCTGTGTTTGTACCTAATTTCAATGAAACTGAAAAGAAAATTAAAAAATACTCGCTCCAGGATAGCTTTGATGCCTGAAGAGGTAGGAGGGTGCTACATAAAAATACAACAACGCAGGTTTATTTGAACACCGTTGTTGTTTGTTTGTTTGCTACATGAATGTAATGTAATACTAGCAAATCATTTTCCAGGTTAATCCGAACATACCCAAAAAATGTTTGTCCATCTTGTACAGTTATACAGCCTCGGTTGTAAACTTTAGTTTTCACGACAAGATTTGTGAACGTGTTGGGTCATTACATTTCTTCATGAATAAATTAAGGATAAATTGTGTGCCTTCGTTTAAAATTTTCATAGTTCGTTCTGCTATGATTGCACAATTCACGTTGCATTGGTACTCCATAAACATAACCGGAAGTTGAACTTCATATTTCAAACGAGCTTGAAGTTGGCTTGATTTGATTACTATTTTATTTCATTCTCAAACAAAAGTTCAGTACCTGGACCTGTCTGTTGTGCAGTACAAAGAAACGGTCATCGTTGCTGTATGTTCCCATTCCTACTGTGAGCAGATGGTAGTCCTTGCGCCGCATCCAGGAAGCCTGTTCCAAAAAAGAAAACAAATTTTTAATTCATGCGGTGGACATGGAACAGAAACGTATATGAAATATCCCGCATGAAGAGAACTTAAAAATCAATTTTATTTTATAAAGGATAATCACCGATAAAGCAAAAATGGCACAAGAAGCGCCAGCAAGAAATTTGCAAATTAGCATATATCAGCATCCGCACCTGCTATGTTTTACTATGCTGGTTCTTGGCCATGGCCATCCATTTTCTAGATTGCTGGGGAAAGTTTGCAAAGTGTGGCAAAGCTTAAATATGCTAAGCTAGGAAATGGCAGGGCAGGCGGTGAAAGCGAGATGATAACTCATACATATGTAAATATTTCGCATTTCGTGGTATGGTAGAGAGGAACAACCTTGGTTCGTTTGGGTCTTGCTTGAGTAGAAAATAATCAAGTACACAGTAACAAATCACTTTTCGTGGTGGTTGGATGTGGATGTGGAGAATGTGGAATGATTTTCGTGCAAAATTTTACTAATCAAATTTTTCCTGCTCCAGGATTTCTGTTTGGTTTTGAGCGGAGCGCGTGCATACAATTTGTAGGTACATAGTGGAGAAAATGTAGTGCATATTAATGAATCACCTATGCTATGTACACTGTACCACATCCCGCTTTATTTGCATATTCGCATATTACATTATTGGAGCGAAGCTGATTCGAGCCGAGTTCACCGTCATTCATTTCATACCATTTCATGTCATGCCACACCAAACACGGCTGTATTATTTTTTGCTTCCAGCACATATTTAAACAAACTGCTACATTATTAGTTACAAATATGAGAAAAGAGACTTCCTCCAATCTATGTAATTTTAGATAAAGTCATAAAATAGCAAATTATGGCAATTATTTTCTGCTAACTTTCTCATACACTAGGCACATATTTACAAGAAAATTGTGACTCTGGGAATGACGTAACAAACTTGGTACGTATTACCGGAAAATTATTTTCATGTTTTCTTTACCATGCTCCAGGAAAAATATTCCGTGACACTAAAAAATAAAAAATAAAGAAAAACGTGTTTTTGTCTCACCTTGAAAATTGGTCTTTTTTTGTTGTGTACCAAGTACCAGAATTTATAAGAAAAAAACATTTTCCAGATAATACCAGACAGACTAACAAAGAAAACGGAAACTGTACCAACCGCACACCTTGCACCGAACGGACTCTAGGTTTTCGAAAACATGTTTTTAAGAAAAGGAAACACAGACAAAAAGTCTGGACCTCTGTTTGTCATTGACACATGCCAAGTGTCAGGGGCTCACTCAGACTTCAAATGGAACATGTTCCAGACAACAATGCAATGTCCTTTTATTTACCGAGTACCCCATCCATGCCAAGGTTCCAAAAAATAACCGAAAGTAACAAAGCATCAACTCAACACCTTTTTGTTACTTGGATGTTCTAAAGTGTTACCACAAACATGCTTTGGATGTGTGAAATGTTACATATTTTCTTCAGATTACGGTGCGGTTTCAAGTAAAAAAATTCTTGTCGTTACATACGTTGCTGTTCTGGCAGGAATTTTGTCTGCAGCTGGTATTAAATAAAAAAGACGAGACGAAAATAAACTGAAATCATGTCAACAGAAACGTTTAGTTTACTCTTATTAAAATACCGCGATATCATCTTGTACCATAAAAACGAAAATAAAACTGAAAATAAAAAGCTCTCCACTTCGCCCCTAAGCAAAATCGTTTCAGTCACGCGTGTCCTGTATGTACCTCTCTTCCCTCCTCCTCCTCGTTTTTTTACTTTAAAACTGTCTTCAGCGAACATATGTACGTAGGTATGTACATGTATTTTTAAGTGACTTTTTTTCTTTCTGGAATTTTCAGTTTCTTTCTATGTAGTATGTAAAGAAAATGCAAACCACGTCCATAAATAAACGGCTAAGTGTATGCGTCGGTAAACAGATTATAAAAGTATTACATAAATTTTCGTTTAGTTTTATTAGCGCAAAGGAAACACTCGTTACTTACAGACAAGAAGTACTACTTACTACTACATAGATTTAACCATTTTCTTCTTCTCTTTTCAGTTCTCTAGTCTAAACTACATTAGCAGCTTGGCACATCGCCCACAACCCGCATTAAGATACAGACTACTTTAAGGATCAATCTAAATAAATACAGGCAAACTGTGCAGTCTTTCATATACCTTCTATATAAGCAGAAAATTTTCTTCCGTAGAATAAAATTTATACGGCGTCAGTCTTAAGAAACAAAATCGATTTGATTTTTTTTGGTGTTGGTGTCTAAATTTACCAAAGGAGCCTGCAATTAGATTTTGATGGGTTGAGGATTTTGGTTTAGGTTTCTAAACTATTTAAAACCAATATTTACATTCACCAATCACTACCAAATAAATTGAGTCAAAGGAAAAAAATGCGTGTTTTAATATTTTTGTCTTTGAAACAAAAACTTTCAAAGCTTTCGCATGTCATTATTTTTGTCGTTTGCTCATTAATTTGGATAATATTAATCATTCTCAGTACAAAATTATCAGCCGGGAATGAATGGAAAGAGTTTCCTGGTCTTATATTCGCTCGTCGTCGGTTTTTTGTTTTTATTTTATTTCGAGGACTTTCCTGCGCACCATTAATTTTGTGTCTGTCTGTTCTTTCGTTAGTTAAGGTTTAATGAAACTGAAAAAGAAGCAAAGATTTATTTTAAAATCTCGCTCAAAATTTACACAATGAAGTTAACAGAAACATTTTAGTGGCACTGAACTGGCACAGCCTTCGTTTTCGGGTTCATTCATGTATTCACTGATTCATTCAACAAAGGAAAATTGCGAAAAAGTTCTTCTTCTCGATACCTAAGTAAACGCCTTAATTACCATGATTTGCGTTTTTTCAAATGTTACGTAATGTAATACTAATGTCTCATCTCATTTAGCTAACGGTTAAGGAATGGCTAATGTTAAAAAGCCTGGGCTATGAGGATAAAACTAAACATGAACACCCCATTTTCCATCCTCCTCCAAAAAATAAACACTCCCACTCCCACCACGCTTGAAAAAATCGTCTCCATTCCATTCAAGTGGTACATAGTGGTGAGTTAAGTGAAGTAAATATTTACGATAATGCGAAAACAAGGTGAAGCAGGGGGAGGAAATGACTTTTTTTAAATAAGAAACAAAATGTGCCTTTTTACATGTTGCAAGGAAAACAAACTCAGCACGAATCCGGATCTCTTTACTTTTGTGTGTTCCATTTAGATTCAATTTTTGCTTTTATTTTTATTTTTATGCTGCAGAAAAAAAACGGTTAAGCATAGAGCAGCAACAGAAACAAAATGAAACAAGTACTAACTGCAACATTTGTCTCAATCCTAAAAAAGGTCCAGTCGAGTCGAGTTTTTCCAGATTATATTAGGTTAAAAAGAGGATTTTGGTTGCAAATTGGTACATAACACAGCAGCAACATACAAATTGCTAAAGAGTTGAAATGCTCGAGCAGGGAATCAGAGTGTTTTCACTCTACTTAAAGGCGTAGTTCCGGTTTACTTTTTTAAGTGAGCCACACACACGCAGGCAGAGATTATGCGTGTGTTTGTGGCAATTATACAAATACCATTTTTTACAACAATGCCATACATACAATGTGATGCGATGCGTGTTCACGGACAAATTATTTTTTTCTGATTTTTTTTCTTTGCATAACGAGAACATGAACTTAACATGTTCTTGCAGTTTAACAGCTCAGCTCCTCTTTTTCTGTGTTCTATTTCATCTACGCAAAGAAAGGAAATTATAACTTTTACAAAAACTTACAGTTCGAGTTGTTCGTTAAACAAACAATAAACGTAGTTAAAAAAGGTTCAGCGACCTGTTTCTGATTACAGTCCATCCGGAAACGATACGATAATATGGTTTTGCGAAGTACGTACTTTCTACACATCCTGTTATTCAGTCAAGATTACATTTCTATTTTTCTTTCCCAGCAGCACAATTTGCTCAGAATGAGAAATGAGAGACGTAGTTTCAGTAGGTAGCATGTACACACAAGGAAAAGACTATATTGCCTTTGGCTAAATAATGACCTTAAAATCACTTTCCTTTTCCGAACCGAGCCTTCCTTCCCCGTTACAAAAATGGAGAAAGTTTTTCCCAGCTGGTAGCTTCCTTAACTAGACTTAACTTGGCTGATCCAGTCTAATCTACTTTCACTTTTACTTTAATGCTCACTCATCTTTTCCAACATCATCAACATCATCAGTAACAAGAAAGTAAAAGCAAAAGTGAGTTTTCACTAACTATATTATTTTAGTTTTTTCAAAACTATTTATTTAAACATCCAACGCTCCGTCGATATTTTAACTTTTTCAGATTTTTTGCTTTTGTTTCTTCTGAGTCAAACTGAGAACCTAGCTCAATAGAATTCGGTTAAATCTCATTAAAACTAGATGTTTATAGATGACAAAATACTGTCTCTGCGCTCTGATGTGAGAATAGTTATGAAATAGTTAAATTGTCTATGATATAATGTTTCAAATAGTAATTTACCAAACATGAAAGTTAACCACCTTCGACAACATATTAAAAGCTGTCTAGACGGCACAAATAATAAAATATTTAATGTAGCGTACACAGACGAAGTTTAATTAAAACTGGTAATGATGGAACCGAATTATTGAGATCATTAACCCAAGTGAAGATTCTGAGTTTCCAATTAATGATGGCATTATTATATTGGTATGATGTAAATAACTCGCGCAACTTAAGATCACTTATCTTTTCTGAATTTGTGCCACGATATAGAAACCTACGTATCTGTATTTCATTGCAAAATGATGCTATAGTGAACTGTATTCAAGCATCGTCGTACTCTACCATTCTGAATTGAGATAAGCGGCTTTTCTTGCAAATAACGTAACCAGAATAACCTCAGCTAAAAGTGAAAGTTCCTCTACTTTTAATGCGTACATCACCATGATCATGGCATTAACCTGTACCGACCTACTTAATAAAGGAGCTACTACATGCACAGTTCCATAAGCGGATTTTCAGCAGTAGTCGGAGTAAGCAGAAAGATTAAATAGAACCGCACATCACAGGATACTTCTCTGTTGTGCTGTGTTCTATTTTCCAGAGAAAATCCCGTCCGCTCACTAACCAACTTTTATTTTGTAAATACGAGATTTTCTCCTTGGGATATTTTCCCTGTCCCAATTTTTTTCTTGGGAGGTTTCACTTTCCTTTCTTCGTGGGTGGTCCCGGTCGCTCCTGGACTTCATTGTAGTTTCTTAATAACATGAACATGTGCAAAATGTAGATAAAAGTTATAAAAACGTATAAAAGTCTTTGGGTGAAAGTCCGTGTTTGTATGTATTTTTCTATCTACTTGGACGAGCTTGCGTTTGGCTGCATCGGTAATTTTGGGGCAATAATGGAGGTATTTAGAAAATAAATATTGTGCAGATAACGCAACGGTAATACCAACATCATCATCCACATCCCAGAAACGTCGGATTTCCCTCTCAAAACATTTCGCAGGTTAAATTTTTGCACGGCCTCCGGCCAGGCTTTTGCTCAAGGCAAGACTCCCACTCAAGGAGAAGACGCACATGTGTTTAACTTCCTTTTTCCTTTTCTCCGGAGAAAGTAAACAACCACATGAACGAGAAAACTAGAAAAATATATTTCAACATTCATTGACTTATGATTTTGATGATGTATGGTGGGATCCTTTTCTAATAGACACATGCTTACAGTTTCCGGGGAAAATTATATTTTATAGGTATGAGAAAAGTTTTTTTTTAGTTTTTCAACTTTCTTTACGTTCCACCGACTTTCTCCACTTTGTACAAGAAAGTAGAAAAACCTAAAAACTGAGCTGCTGCTGTTGCGCGTCGTTACACATATTTGATCTGGTAATGTAGTTGAAATTTGATACAAGATGAGTGACTTGTCGTTCAGGATTATCGATGATCAACGAATAAATTGTTTATTTATAATCAAAGAGTCAATGGCCTTTTTTGCTATGCTTTCTAGAAAAAATAAACGCAATGAAATGAAAATAATGTGGGTAAAAGTAGCAGTAAAACGAAAGGAAAACTTTTTACTTTATTTGTGATTTCAGTTTTCTAACAATTTATGTATATAATCATTTTAATATACCGCAGCACATTATTAAACTTAAACAATTTTAAACAATACTATGGAATATTTAGCTGACCAAAGTCGAGCTACATGGAGTCGAGTGAAGTTGTTAGGTGAAAGTAATGTTCGTTTATTGTTTTTTTGATATGGTGGCTCGTCTGTTTGGTTCATAGGAGAAAATTTCCCCCTTTTGTTTTCGCTTCGCTTACTTCCTTTTTCTTTTATCATTGTACTATAGAACTGAGCAAAAAATAAGCTTCCAAAAACAACTAAACTGGGCAGCCGCTTCGCTGGACATGGCTTCAGCTAAACTCATCGTCAGTAGTGGTGGAGCAGAGGCACAGGAAAATAGAGAAAAGAAGAATAAAGCAAAGAAAAAGTAAAAAGGTTAAGTTGGAAAAAGTAAAAACTTGAGTTCTCCAAGTTTTTCGCAAATGCTTGTAATACTAATACGGTGCATGTGTATGCTAGGTTTGGCGTCGGAACACCTTTGGTAACTTCTACATATGTATAAAAGAACAAAAGGTGACGGCGAGGAAGACGGAAACAACAATCTCCTTTTTTGATGTTCTTGTCTTAAGAAAATCTGTACAGAATAAATAAATACATACATACCACGACTTTGTTATGGCCGCTGGCTCGGACAAGACAAGGCAAAAACGAAATTACAAAGTTTGTTAAGTTTTCAGGTTAAGTTACACTTTCAACAAAAACTTTCCTCCTTGGTCCTGTAAAGTCCTTGTGTTGTCGCTCTACTTTGTTGTGTTGAAACTAGATTAGGAGAAAGGTAAATATCGTCTAGAAATTCGCTTTTTTTAATTTAACAAAGTCAAAAGTTAAAGTTAGCTAAAGTAAAATAAGAAGTCATGTATTCACAACAATGCAATGTACTCGCAGTTGTGGAAGCGTAGCAGCAGTGAACAGGCCACTGAAGCAGCTTAGAACTGATTTCTTTTAGTTTGACATTATTTTATTTTCGCGTTGGGTTTACTTTTACACAAAAGTGTCGAGGTCACCAAGAAAAAAAAAATTCCTAAAATTCGAAGAGGCGTGGGTTTACATATATAACTTAGACGAGCAATGTATGTATATGCCTAAATAAATAAGAAAAAGGCGGCCGGTGCCACAAGACATGACGCAAGCTGTCTGAACAACCAATTTGCAGAAAACTTCACCCAGATATCAGAAAATCAGCGAATAAACCGAAAATGGAAGGCGGGACACAATAATGCCTATCAAAAACTAAATTGGCTATATCTAAAAATATTACAGAGTAAGAGGCCAGTCCAAAGTAATGCCAAACCGTCAATCATTTCAATAGATTTATTTAAGTAATTGAGTAAGGCTGAAGCTAAACTTACTATAGAAGCAAGTATACACCTCACTTTAACGGACTCAACTGAATTATTTTTATTGATGATGACGATAATGGGCTACTTTTCACTCCCGCCTGTATTCCGCTATTTTTCTTTTTATAAAACATTTTAATTTTTTACAAGAAAAAAAACAGTTTCCTTTGTTCGGGTCTTTTTTGCGTATTTACTAATTTATACCCATGTGACGCACGCACGCATTCGCAATTATTTCAAATGCTAAAGCCAAGTTAAAGCAATGAAAGTGAAACAAGAGGCACAATGATTTTAATCTTTTATATAGATACTTTTACCAATTTTGGTTGACATTTACGATTTTTCATGTTCTCTCTAATAAATTTGTTGCTTTCCGCTACTAAACGTAATACTACTATGTAAATTGGAACTGTTACTTCACTTAGCTCACATCAGAGTAATTAGCTTTTTAGAACTTACTTTGTTTAAAGTAAGAACTGTATAAGCTCGCTGCGCTTTAGTGTATAATGGGTTAGCACTTTGTCTAAATAAATCGAGAGTGTGAAAATCAAGTGAAATAGAGACTTTTGAAATTATATAAGTATGTGTAGCTAGATTAATTGCTATATCGGCGCATCATCGCATCGAGATCATGTGCCGTAAAAGATATTGTGTAAGGTAGGCGTCGGTTACAAAAAATTTGAGCCAATGGAGCCGAATGCAATAAAGAGATACGACAGTCGATTTTTTTTGTCCTATGAGTTCCGTTCAAAAATTGAAGAACTCCAAAAATGTAATTCAGTGGAATGTGTAAAGTAAGATTGGGTTTAGTCCTGTCTCCACCCAATTTTTTTATTTTTGCAGAATGAGCCTTTTAAATATAATGCATTGACAGACATGTTTTCATCTCATTTTGTAATTCCCATTATCTTTGCTACTCCAGTTCTTTATGATAGCTCACATCTCTTCTCTGTACAAAGCGAAATAAGGAAAGGAAAATGATGTTAGCCAGCCTGCCTGCCTGAAACAATGAACACTTTTATTTTCTTTGTTATTCCATTGCATTGCCTCATTTAAATATATTTAAAAAACTCTTTTGTATTGTAGCAGCTAAATACTATCTTGTATAGAGTTAAGTCAGTAGTGAGTCGGGAATGACAAAAAATTTCAGTACGGAAGATCTGCTTAGAAAAATAAGGTAAAAACCTTACAGGTTTTACCAGCAAGTTTGACATAAGTGGCCATTAGGTCATCCAAAGTAGTGAATTTTTGGAGACCGCCTTCTATCCCGCTAGGCCCGGGATAGCCCTGGGCTGTAAATTTAAATATAAAAAGGTGGGTAGATTGGAGAGGTTTTATGTTTACCAGACCGAATAAATGGGATAAATAAAAGAGAAATTTATGTAAGATTGTGTAGAAAAGCATAAAAAATGTTTTTACTCACAATCAGCTCACTCATCTAAAACATACACTATAAACTAATGCAGTGCAATAATGGAATGTGATGTAATCTAGTCTAATATAAATATGCCATCATCGCCACCTTTTTCCTGGAAGATTTTGTGTTGAAAAATATTACATTAACTTTATATCATCATCATTGCTTAAATAGAGAGGTGGTTCCCCTTTTCAAATGTTAATGTTATAAAAATGGCCAAAGTAATAGACAAGTTAAGCTTCACTTTGTATTTCGGTATGAACGGATTACTTTATTAAAGGGAGGAAGAGAAGTTGAGTTCAGACTATCTAAAGATTGCGTAATGTAATGTACATGCATAATTAAATTTGCCTCCGGCACCAGGTTTGGTCGCAGATATAATATTACAATCATGAAAAGATTGCACAAGACGTTTGAACAGGAGAAAGGATTTCAACGAAAATTGCATCAGGTCGGGCGAAGGGCAAATTCCAGGAAATGAACAACGCCCCTAATGTAAACTGGTTTTGTTTTGTTTGTTTATTTACATTAAATGCGATTGACGTTTGGGGGTGGCTCGGTGGATCGTTGTTATTTTTGCGAACTGAAAGATTGTTGGCAATTTAATGGCATGGTTGAACGAAGGGGTAACGCATTATGGCCACATAAAAAAAGGTTTGCGTAATAATGAGCAAAAATGTTTGCATTTGCAATTTTTGTTGCGATATTGACATTGTAAGATTCTGCTGTCCTTCATTAAATTTTGTGGACAGATATATGGAGGATGAACACGTAGTTTGTATTAAGTCAATAGTGTGTTTTTTTTAAAGAAAAACTGTTTCTATATTAAGGACATTCCGAAGTTAAGCAGCTTATCTGTCTCCTAACTACTAGGTAGCATAACATCATTCAGCATAACCCATAAATAATTCAAGGCAGATTACGCGAAGTACAGTAAATGAAACGTTTCTTTTTCATTCATTTTTTTCTGGAATTTTCTCTACAAAAAATCGCTTCTTTAAATAATCTGATATAAAATGTCTTTTTTTAGGATATATACGATAAATAGTTACGTAGCAAGTTATACCAGTAAGGTGCTATTATCAGGCTGATCTGATTACTGGATATTTAATATTGGTTCTATGGATTCCACGAATAAAAGCAAGGTATCTAAAGTAGCAAAGCAAAGCAATGCATGTATAAAAACTATTAAAGCGGATGAAATACCATTCAGTTCAGGAGTTACATGATTGTTTACAAAGCTTTTTAACATTTGATTGTACCGTAAAACCTTGAAAAATGTTTCAGATAACCTGCATTGCATAAACGGGGTAAATTCATGGGCAAACATTACAAAAGTTTTTTGTGAATGTGGTAGGGTTGGCTAAATCACAAAGAAAACCAAACGAACCCACTGAACTTCATAATAATATAATAGAATTATTGTATAATGTATTTAAGTAAACAAACAATGTTATAACTATAATAATATTAAAGCATTGAATCCTGACATCATTTTATTCTTTCCTATTTTTAGACCTGTCAATCAACCCAGGAGGGAACGAACTTTAATTCGAATAAATCAGATTAAGTCGTTTCAATAACATTGTGCAGCACGTTAACTATTGTGTAAATAACTTTTCTGGTATGTTCGATCAACCAAGTGTTCCACCTTTCACAAGGATGGACGGACATGACGTAAAGTTAACAAAAAAATTATGGTGCGAAACAACTTTCGCTGGTAACCTTTCGCCCGCCCACTCATACTAACATCAACGTCATTGTCATCAATGGGACTTACTAAAGTTCGAGCACTCTAAGAAAATAAATCGATCCAATTTTTACTAAAAAAATCCACCTTTCACGGACAGTCAGTCACTCACATTGACTGAGACATCAACATCTTCATCGTCAAGCTCTGTTACGTTACATCCTCAACCCCATCAACGCACCAATGAAAAGTTAAAATGAATTTCCTCTTTTGCTTGGAGCGGAATTTTGTTTAAATAAGATTGAAGAAAGCATTGATAGATGTAGCAAGAAGAAGAGAGAAAGTTACGTTTTTCTTGAAGGCTGTGCCATTTTTTACTAACTAAATAACGATAAAACGGAAACCCTTTTATCTTGAACACAGCACAACGCAATGCGATTATGAATAGGATCCCCGAAGTCATCAAGATGAAGAAAATTGACTTTAGAAAGCAGTTTTAGCGGACATTAAACTCCACTTTTACTTCTTTAGATCAACCGGATCCACGGACCTAATTTTATGGAACGTATCTTTCCATTTGAAAATTTACGACGGTTTTTGTAGACTATATCACAATGACATTAGGGGTAAGGCATGTAGGTTGTGACAATCTTTGTTAAATGTGTCAAGACATGAATCTATAAAAATTTCAGATGACCTTTTGCTTTTTCAGTATAATGATTGAATGTATCTTCCATGCAGCATGAAATATCATGGTAGTATCATCACATCATCATTTCCAAAAAAGGCTATTCGTATATTGCATTTTTCAAAATAAATACTTGATTATAAAAACAGAAGCGTGTGAAAAAATTTCAGTTTTTCAATAACCACCAGTTGACGGCTTTCTTTGTTATATGGTATAATTTAATAATATGTTGCAAAACACTGCTGCTACATATTACTCAGGTTTCTACACTTTCGGATTTTGTTTGGTGAAATATGGAGTCAATTTATCTAACAAATACGCCAAATCGCATAAGATCAACAAACTTCTTTAAAGTAGGTTTTTATTTCCTCGCCAATTTCTCCAGTCAAGTTACTTACTGTTCGCATTTGATATGTGGTTCAACATTTTCACACTTTGTAATGAGATGTAGAGAATAGATTTAAAGGTAAAATTTAGTAATTTTCTATCAACAAGCCACATGCACATTGGATTGAACGACCTGTGTATTATTAAACTACTTATCGCCCAAATAAAACAGAGGGGCCTCCAACTCAAACAAATAAATTAAATAACATTATTAATTTTTTATCAACATTATTTGGGGATAAGAAACGGCAATAAACTATTGTGAAAACTAACAAAAAAAGTCCTGTAAAGTTTTGAAATGAACAAACTTTTAATATGAAAATGGAACCATTTGAAAAACAAACTTTGAAGAAATTCTATAACTAAACAACGATCATATTTCACGAAATCGACTTTATAGAAAGCGGTATTAGCGGACATTAAAATCTTATGATCAACAGGACACACGGACCTAATGTTATTGAACGTATCTTTCAATTTAAAAATTTACGACTTTTGTAGACCATATTACTAGCAAATTCGGTAATGAATATTACAAAAAAAAAACTTTCCCTCTACCTCTGCTCAAGTAGAATGGCATATCATTGTGTTACAATTTGCAGATGACCTTTTATTTTAGCAGTTTAATGATTGAATGTATCTTCCATGTAGCATGGGATATCTGTGTTTGGGTTAGTTTCACCTTCTCATTTTCAAATAAAATATTTTACAAAGCTGTCCGTAAAAAGTCCATCTTCGGAATAAAGATTTGATTATAAATCCAAAACGTCTGGAAAACAGTTAAGTCAGTGCGTAACTACCATTTGACTTCTAGCTTTGTTACTGTGAAAAAAGTAATTTAATAACGTTATAAAATGCTGCTTATATTAGCTCTGTCACAATATTTTGCCAACATCGTTTTATAGTTTTTTGCATATTTATCATCAGGTGAACGTTTGTTAATGCCGTTGAAATCATGGAAAGTGCTCGTTGCTTGTTATTTACATAAAGCAAAATATACCTTTTTATTTAGCCAAATTAAACTGGGAACTAGCAGTAAATGGAATTGCTTTGCGGTTAATTAATTTAATTTAGTTGAGAAATTTGTTTTTTCAAACTACGTATTCAAGTTATCCGCTTTGCCAAATGCATAATGGTTTTTTCCCTCACTTTCTCCATTCAGGATACTTCAGATTTCCATTTGATATTTGGTTCATCATTTTCACACTTTGTAATGCGATGTAGGTAGTAGTTAGTCAATCTAAAGCAAAGCAATATATTTTATAGGCAAGTAGCTCATATATTCAATTACATTTAGTACGGAGCTTCCATTTCATCTGTGCTTGCAATAAAAATCGAACTGATGGCCACAAAAAGGGGGCAACGTTCAAGGTATACAAACAAATAAATAAATATTATTTATAAGTTTAACTTAACACCACAATATAATAGTTTCGGATCAGAAGACACTATAAAAATATCAAATAAAGGAAATATTTTCTGGGAAATTTTAAAACGAGTAAAATTTTGATGGGAAAATGGAACCATTTTGCAAACACAAATTTTAAGAACAGATTTAAAATATAAAAAAACGAAGTAATTAAACAACGATGACATTTTTAGAACTATAACTTCTTAACCACCCGGATGAAAAATTTAGTTTGTACTGTGTGGTTAATTAATGATAACTTTGATGAAGAAAGTTTGATTTGAACCTTTTTGAGAAAATAACACCCACCCATGTGTATTTCGCTGAATTACAAATTACAAACGTTAATTAGTTTCCCACTCAGTATTTACCTACTTTTGATTAACGTTCACATCCCACGACGTTTTAATAATAACAGCGGTTATATTCTGGTCCTACACTAATTACAACATTGATTGCATTTGCTTTTGCAGCATCTTCATCTGGAAATTTTAGAAGAGAAATGTAACACTTTTCTTCGTCCCACTCATAGTTTTCAGTGACCCCACCAACACAAACTCAATTTCTGGCATTTGGCAACAATCCGTTATATGATATGATCTGGCGTGATCTGACGTATTTCATCCAGTTCTATGTTTCTTCACATCAGTATATACAATAAGCTTCGAATTCGCACCTATGCATGACTATGCCACTCTCATCTGGCTTCAATTTCGATAAGTGACAAAGATAGTATTGTATTGTGTGAGGTAAAGTGAAAGTGAAAGCAGATGGAAGTGATGTGATGCTATCCAAGTGAAAGTCACATTGACCCATATTTTCTTGTGGAACTTGAGTGGAAGATGAGACTGGGAAAATTGAAGTCTCGCTGAATGGTATATGCATACAGAGGATATAAACCACTTTACTTGCTTATTCAAGTGGCTGGCTCGTTTTTTTGGAGGAAAAAGCAAGCAGAATAGACAAAGACTCGGTTTGTTGAAATCGCTGAGCCTTTTTTTGCATTAAAAGTGTCAGGTGTCCGGGATTCGTCTAACTATGGACCCGGTTCAAAAAACGGGTGCGAAAAAAATTCATACTTATTCACAAAAGAAAAAAATGTAGGCAGTGAAATGCAATGTAATCTACCGGCGATACGTTTTCTTTTGGATGG
>VYYJ01002183.1:0-23304 GCA_021029165.1 Cyphoderus albinus | reverse complement strand
CTCAGGCTGACGTACCAACGGACGTGCATGCCGTATCTTTAACATAAATGTTGAACATTTGTTTTACATAAAGCAACCAGTAGCCAACTACTACTGCGAACGCTCTTCTGTAATGACCCACGAAGTTTATTAATATTGTAAACCTATCGATTAATTGATGTCAGGCTGCTGATGTCATTCGACATAGACTGAGAGAGGTGAATATATATTTTGTAAGATGAAAATGTATCGCTGGAATAAACCAAGTTTTGCGACTGGAATTCTAGAAGTGCATATGATAGTTACATTATGTACATAATATAATGATAATGTACCTGATTACGTCATTATTAGTTTTCTACCGTCGCATTTAATTGACTTGCCTTTAACAAATAATAATTGCCAGATAACTAACTGCATGGTATGTTTTTTATCCTCTCGATTTTTCCGTTCTTGAACTTCCTCAGACTAAAGTAATGAAGCCACGTGTGGGTTTTACTTTACTGTCACGACACGCCATGCCACATTGAAAATAGAATTAACTGCGCACTTTCCTTTCAAAAGAATCCTTTGAGATTTCGAAGCTTGATAATTAATGTAAACGGAGGATGGGCAAAACGCTCCGTGTTAATTAATGCAGTTACATTAATAGCAACACGTAATAAGGATACTTGCAGAATTTTGTTAGCGCGTGCACCTCATTTCATCGGAAGGAAAAATGTTGCTCGCTCGCTGCGAAATGTCAGTCTGTCTTCGATTCAGTGAGAGTTGATTATCTAAATGGAAGCGTCTGTGTGTCGGTGGGTCTCATCTTTTAATGGCGATGGCGTCCTCGTGCAATTTCAAAGGGAATCGGCCTGGAACCTCCACGTGGCATCTTTGAAGGTTTAATCAATGCTGGCTGATTGTTAATACAAGCCAGATCAGTTGCATATAAAAATATGAAATAATTTGCAAATTAGCGGATTCCTGGATTTTTCATAGCTTCAGTATCAGAATTCTCATTAGAGAGTTTTACGTAATCATTTACGAACAGGGTGGAGTTGACCGATATCAAGGTTTGTTAATGGAACGTGCTTGCAGGAAATTATGCAGTGCATGCATGGTTTCTGTTTACCGGTTCCATTTTCGATTGAACACGAATGTTGGGTACGCCTAATGTACCTGTGCATTTCATCTCTTGGTAAATAGACATCATCATCGTTATATTATTATGGTGTATTTGTTGAGCAATTGACTTTCGCAATAGAGAGCAAATATGAGAACTGAAGTGACGGAAGCATATTTCTTGTTTAAAGCAGAAGATGTTGATCAACCAACTGTCGATGATGAACGAGGGCGCTGCGAAAGTATTCACGTGCTGTACTTGTTTTTGTTTTCTCTCGAGGAATTCAAAAGACACCTGCTTTTGATGTTGTCCTTTCTCATAATTAAATTTACCCTTTTCTACAAAATTCTGCAAAACCTTTTATTTTACACATGAAATGAACATGACAAAAAAGTTGAGTGAGAACACACTAGAAAAAATATCCCACGAGGACACATCAACATCGTGACTGATGTCTACTCAAACTGAAACCTGTAGTAATTTTTTATATTTTGTATGTATTTTTTGTGTATTTACACAAGAGAAAGCCTTGCTAGATACATACGTTAGTGGAAATCGTTAATTTACCATTTTATTTACCAAAGATGTTCACAATTCATGTTGAAAAGAACTTCCCGTTCTCTTCGTAAACCGTGCTCAGACAATTATGAACAGTATTGACAACACATTTTTTTGGAAACAAATAGCCGAGAATTGTGTTTAAAATAATGCGAGAACATCAATGCGCACCCACATTTACATTTATTTTTGTATACAGTTATCCATTTTCATCTTCCCACCAGGATGATTGAAACCATAAAAGCAAGTAGTATGAAAATAATTGCACACATTGCTTTTTACATTTACTCACTCACTGATGCACGCATATTTTGATAGAGAAAAATCGCATCCTTCCGTTTTACCTTCTTCATGACATGATGATTCTGATTAGAATAAAATTCTTATTCACGATTTCATTCGCTTATGCGTAAGCTGTTGAATTACAGAAATAATTTGATGCTCTTTTATCTTTATCACTCCGAAAATCTTGAACGCTTACTCACGTCTCAGGAAAAACTTAATAATTCTAAAACTCTAAAAATTTATGCAAATTACAAAACATATTTCTCTAAACAATCAGCATGTCATTTTTGTCCTTCTGCTGGCTCAAATGACTAAATCAAAGTGTAGCACGCGAAGAGCGAATAAGAACGTTTTTGCACATTATTTTATTCATATCCGAGTGGGAAACTTTTCCTGCTGCTTTTACACAGAGAAAGAGGAAATTCCCAATTTTATAAAGAAAACTTCTCGTTCGTCTCAATTTTAAGGTTGAGATGGTACACATGGTGGCATAACATGATTAATTTTATCTGCATCGTCAACATCATCATCAACAGTCCCATAAATTGGTAGTCCTTCATCTCGACTATTTACTACTTCGTGTGTAGTGGTTCGTTCTAAACTTTAGAGTACATTGTACCTATTACTGACTTACACTGTCAGTCAAGATTACAAATCGAATTTTAAAAGATGTTATTCTGCTGATGATAAAAGTTCACATGAAAAGCAAGCTGAAAATAAGACGGAAGATAAAATAAAGTCGAGTAAAAAAATTCTTTTTATAAGAAGCACAGACAGGATCAGTGTCAGTCATGTCTTTTCATTGGTGTGTCTATTTCTCTTGAAGACGTTATTAAGTGCCCTCATCAACAGTTATAAACTCTGTAATAAATGATGTAGGCTAGTAGGTAGTTTATTATAAAGCTTGTAAGATGACGATGAGAATGATGAGCTTTACTGATCCTGATTAAGATGACGTTACATTTACGTTACATTACATATGTAGGTACACTTTAAGTAACGTCACTCACTGAACGGGAATGATGAGATCATTCTTTCGCTTCTTTGCAAAAAGTAATAACAAAATGCCAAGCGAAGCCTCGAGGCAGAGTAGACGCATGGCGCTTTGAATTGCATTGTGATGGGAGGGACACGCTTCTCTTCAGTCAGTCAGCATGTTTCGAGTGTAATTTGGGACAAGGATATTTAAGGTTTAGTTTAAGTAATAATTAAGAGTGTTTCAATTTCTTGTTATTAAAAGAAGAAGCGCAACTGAGACATTGATGAGTTGATTTAGAAGAGATCAATTAAACATGTCTCGTTTATCGTGTTTTTAGTCGTTTTCCTTCAAGTTCTTTGCGTTTTTCTATATTTCCTTAATTATTAACTTGACAAGCAAAAATTCCGTAAGATACCGTTCAAGGTTCTAGACGCACAATGAGTTGACAAATTTGTGACTTTTTTAATAATTTGATAAGTAGAATTTGTTAATGAACCGAAAGTAAATCTGATTATCTTTGAATGTCTATCGCTGCGTAATTGTATTTGCTTCCATTTAGTAAATACAAAATAATCCTTTATAATGAGTGAGTGAAATGATAAGAACTCCCGTAAAGCCTACTTTACTACAATTAAGATTTTAAGAGATTTCGATAAAGCGAAATTACTTTTTATCTTTCACTGTCGGTTGGTGGTGGCCCGGTATAATCAACCGACATGACGTAGGTACGTGAGGTAGGTGCAAGTGTGCCACTGATGGGTATGTACCATAATATTGTAAAACATCATGTAGCTCATCTTTATACAGTTACTCACACTAAATATTAAACCTGGGAGTGATTACATGTAGTGTAGTACTAGTGCGGTATCATTACCGGCTCGCCAAGTCAGTTATCAATCAGTTTAAGTGTTCAAGGATTATCTACAGTTTAGATTCACTTGTGATAAAATAATAGAATAAAAGTTGATTTGATGGTGATCATTTTCATGATAGCGTTCATCATAATGAAAAATTGACAAAAAGAAGGAAGATCGAGATATTATATTTATAACGAAAATGCTCCCTGCCTCCCCACAATATTCATAAAATACACATTGGAAAGCTGAAGAGCCTTCATTATGGTATCGTGATAATGATGATGTTGATCATTCATGATCATGACCATATCCTTCTCACTCTGCGTCGCATCGTCTTGCAAAAGGATACCGAGGAAAAGAGGAAGGATATAATTTTGATGCAATGATGATTTTTCGTGTCGATGATAATGGCAATAAATTTTGATCTTCCTTCACGCAGATACAATATTGGCACACGTGTTGTGCACAAGAAACCAGTGTAATTTGTAACGTCGGAATTATAATGTTATCTTGTAAGTAATGTACATAAATGTACAAGGTATGTGATTTTCAGCGTGCCGTGTGAGGACGTGTGTACACAAAATCATAATTTGATGTGTCGGCAAAATGTTTTTTGAAGTTATTCATGTTATTATGAAGTGTACGCATATCATCTATCAAGGTATGAAGCGTAGGTAAAAAAGTTAACAGAAAAAATGGCATTTTTACTCCCGATCCTGATCTTGCTCTTGTTTTTTTCTTGCTACTTCTCTTCTTTTGATCTGTTTCTTGAAAATTGAGGAAAGGAAAAGAAAATAGCATTTTTTCCATTTTAGCTCAAAAATCATCAAACTTGAAACATGAAAGAATCCTCCCTTAGCAGAGGTTTGCCAGGTACATATGATATGATGCACTCACTCAGTCACTAATAATTTTGCGTTCAGTTTGAGATGAACCACGTTTCTTCTTCTAAAAGATCCCAGAATACTTTGTGGTTACACACTGTTTAAACAACGCCAGAAAAAAAACTTTCGTGGAATAAATATGTTATGGTTTACTAAACGATCACTCTTCGTCTTCATCTTGATTTTTGCTTTGCGAACTGCGCTGCGTTACCCAAAAGGCGACTCCTTCATAAAGATTGTGAAGGGACGCAGGAAAAATGAGCTGTCGCTGTATAGTACTATTATTACATACCAAGTAAAGTGAAATAAACTTGCTTCGCAGTAAAGTTTTGCAATTGCAAGCAAGGGAAAAGAAGATAGATTGAAGATGGATTTGGGAAAGGGGTGAGGGAGAACCGAGCACATGATTCAACTGTCAAATAAACAGACATTTCTTTTGTAGAAAAGAACTTTTCTCCTCCACTAAGAAAAACTATTCATTTTTCTGTTGAGTTAGAATGTATATGATAAGGACATACATATTATGAACATTTAAATATTTAATGTTTGACGAACATGACTACTCACTTTAGTTTTTTTCTGGTAAATAGTAGGGAAGTTTATTTTATTCCTTGCAAAAAATTATTCTTGTTTTGTTCGCATTTCCCCCTTACTGCTTTTTTGTTATCATGTCCTATCATAATTATTCTTGTAATACAATTTCTGCTTAAGTTTGCAGTTTCAAAAACCAAAAGTTGGTTTCAGTCATTCCATTCCGTTCGCATTATTGTCAGAAAGAAAAGAGCCATAGCCACCTTGATGGTCATAATAAAATAATAACAATAGTAGTACATTATTATGCATTTTGATAGGGGTTTCTTTTAAACAATCTTTACGTCCACGTCCACATCCACCTCCCCTTTAATCCACTTAGCCAACTTTGTGGAATATTATATTTAAAATATATAAAAGAATCGTGTGTGGCTCTGTCTGTCTTTACATAGAAAATGTTATTTTTAAATTACAACTCTTTAAAATTGGTTCTCGTCACTCTATACCATAATGCATGCACACAGACGTTATGGACACGTTATTACTCACGTTACTTCTTCGGCTCTAATAATCATCATTATAATGATAGTCAGCCAAGCAGCCTGAGGAGGAAAGGGATGGCGAAACAACCACATCATCACAACACATCACATCACATCATATCACCTTCAACAATATTTTTTGATGAAAAACATTGTTTTATGATGAACAAGAAGAACGCACGGTCCATCCATCCATCGTTTCGTTCATTTCATTGTCGAAAAGTCCTTACCAGAAACTTTGTTCATTGTTTGTTGCAATTTAAGCATTTCCATTGTGTTTATACAATTATTATTGCATGTTAGACGAAACCGAACCAAACTAAACGGAACGAATGCAAGAGTGCGTGGATTAGTGATTAGTAAAAAAGTTTTTGGCCCTGTTATGTTGCACACAAAAATAAATATGCATATGCATGCATATTAAATATAATATTCTAACGTAATCTGTGCATAACATAGAAAAGCAAGTAACGTAACTTAATGCAACGGCGAATCCTTATCATATCATCATGATCGCAATGAAAAAAATTAAACCTATAAAATACCTTATTTTATACAATGTGGTTTGGTAAAACCCTAACTAATGTTAGTAATGTTACTAAAGTAGAATTGCATGAAGCATCGTAAAACGCTGAAACTGAAAAAGAGTGAAGAGCACAGCGAAGAACGTGCAACATGTGTAGCAATAAATAAGGCTTTAGAAAAGAAGAAAATGAGACGAGGTAGATGTGGATGTTTCGTGGATGGATGTACATTACTGACTATGACTGACTTTTGCAGCAATGTCGATCTATCATGTTAAAGCAGAGTGAAGTAGTTAAGTTTTGTTAAAAGTGGCAGGGAGGCAGAACCGTGGATAATAATTTTGGTATACTTACATGTGTATATTTTCAAAAAAAAACGTATTGTATATTATGTATAAACTAAACTTGGTAAAAAATCTCCAAGTGTGAGTAACGCTATTTCTCCTCGTGTCTAAAGAGTGCATTTATTATGTTGATGATGAGTAAGCGTAACACTACGATAAAGAATAACTTTTCAATCTGCACACTTTTTCAGGTTCAGATTAGTTAGACAGACTACTTACTTGCATACAATATTCGTAACGTTGCTCCACTCACAAAAACTTTTTACTCCCATTCATTGAGTACATACGTAAAACGTAGGATCGCATCGTCATCACATCATGGATGAGTGTTGTAAAGTGTGAATAGTGAGTGAAGCATCTTCTCGAATGTGCTCATCTTTAGTCATGATTTGATAATTCATTCAAATTTCAGGTGGCATCAAGCACGGTTGATGAAGCGATTCGTGCTGACGGGCGACACATTCGAGTGGAAGAGGAGCCACTTATCGGACTCGCATTTATCCTACCCGAGGACGGCTACTCTTGTGACATAGTTCGGGGAATACCAACTGGTTTGGTAGACTTTTTAACGCCTTTGTCGCCCCTCTGTCGGTTGACGCCGAATCCGAGTGCTGCGGGTTACTGGACAATTTATTTTCAAGACCCTATGCGGTCACCAAGTGCCATGAGCGGACGGTCATTTGCCGCCGCTTTTAACAATATAACAGTTGGAAGTCAGCCGCCGCATACGCCGGGAAGTGTGATCAGTGAGCGACATAGTTTAATGAACAACAACACGATGACGAATCTGAACATGAGCATGTCAAACATGTCCATGTCGTCGGTGATGGGTGGCCCTCCCAGTGGAAATAATCATTTGGGCAGTGGTGGTGGAGTGATGAGTCCTAATGGAAGTGTTGGTGGTGGTAGTGGTATTATTGGTGGCCACGGAATGGTCAACGGCCATGTTGGAGGTCACGTTCCAATGATGAATGGAAACTCGTCCGCGATGCTCTCTCAGAAACCGGATATTCACACCATCAAGCTGCAGAAAATTTCGAATGGGCTTGGACTGAGCATTGTTGCTGCGAAGGTAAGCACATATGTATGTATTACATTTTTTATTACTATTTTCTTTCCCAAAATTTTTAACAATGATAGCATGGCAATATCCAAGTATTTTCCTGAGTATCCACCAATTTAAGAACCAGTGCAAGGCTAAGTACGTCAAGTGCGAAAAAGGAAACGAACCCTTTCAAATAAAAAACGTAGCTGTACATTTTTAAAAAAGATAAGGATTTAAAACTATTCTAGTTCACTTCCGCAATGCATTTTTGACCTGCTGCATAACATAACCGAGTATGGAGTTCTTTAAGTTTCTGCTTCTGCTCACTTGCAAGGCATTCCATTTGGGTGAATGGATTCAATTCGTGATTAGAAAATAATCTTGAAACGCTGCATACTTTTCTCCCCTTTTAATCTCCTTTTACGTACAAGTGAATAAGGGGATGAGATTTATGGCTTTCATGTTATATTTTTATGGTGTAATGTAACAGTGCAGCCTAACATAAGCCAAATTTTTTTCGGGGAAGAAATTATCATTTCTAAACCAACTAAACAAGCAAAAATGAACCGCCGGTATGCGGAGCGGAGCTTTTTACCTTTACAAAATTACACAACAAGAACTAAGCTTAAAAAACCAGAACATTCATTGCATTCTTTGGATCCTACTTTACTTCATTGTTTGATTGAGAGTTGGATCGCGATTTATTTTTATTCCTTACATTTTCTTTCAACGAGTAAAAACTTTTTCAGTTCCTCCACTACTTTTTGTGATTTGTGTTTATGTACATTATTGCTTACATTGTGTTTGTACAGCAGTGCATGAAAAATGGAGGTAGGCTTCACTCACACAAATTACTTTATTGGCTTTATATTAAACTCGAATGCGGTAATTGCCTAATCCGAGTTATTTTGTAAAATGCACGTTCCTAATAAATCTACCTTACTCGTAATGTAAGTCTTGGTCTGGCACAGGGTATTTACACGAAAATAAATTGAACCCATTATAAAATTTATAGATGTTGTTATTGCTATTTTTTATTTACCACGCTGCTTTACTTTAGCAATTATTTTTGTGTGTTGACAAAGAAAGACTAAGAGTTGGGTTTTTAATACAATAATACACGATGAAACTAAATAAAGTGTTTCCGCTTCGATTTTTTAAGAAAGCTATTTTAGACTATAAAAAAGCAATAAAGAACTAGATCAAAAATGGTCTGGAAGCAATTATCTCCTAATTTTAGCCTCTCTCAAAAATGGTCGGATTAGGATTCTTTTTGTTTCTTTCTTGGAAATGTTTGGTTTCATAATAAAAGGATGTAAGCAGAGAATAATGTGCTATACTGTACCCCAAACCTCCAAACATACACCAAGAACATCAATTAAGAAAACAGGAGACAATTCGAGTCGAGAAATCTTCTTGACATTACTTGGATTACCTAATCTCGTGCTACCTCATTCGCTAAATCGTCCCTGAAGCGAATCTCTTTGTTATGCTGGTCGGATTGTGTTGCAGAAAGGAAGGTTGTTTCGTATTAAAAGAATAAAGCGCCTCTCTTCTTTCTTCAAACTGTGCTGTTTCCTTTTCGCGTTAATTTTCTACTCGAGCTCAGTGAGATACAGCGTAAAATTACATGACGTACACACGTAGATTTGTTCTTTGTGGATGTTTGTATTTTTAGGATAAAAAAGGCAAAGCCGGAAAGACTAAAAAGTAAAACTTTTGTAAAAAGCACACATAGCAAATGTACAAGTTTGTAAAACTGTCATCGCCTAGAAAAAAGATTACCTTACGAGGTTTCGATTGCATTGTAAATTTACCAGCGATGGCGACGTCGTCGAGCTTGTTTACTAAATTATGTCACCATCATCGTCATTCTCGAGGATGACGAATTGAGGGACCAGGGTAAAGGCGAACACCAACATTTTACTATTACGATACAAGTGTGGAAACACGATAATCTAAATGAGTCATCCTGAAAATCATCGTAAGTAATGTGTTATCTCAACTCATGTCATGACGTGACTTGTGAATGACATTAGTAAATATAAGAAAGGGGGCATTACCATTTACCTACTTTTCATTACGATATGAAGCAATCGAACTGGTGTAGCTTGAAAATGTTAATTATTTTATTTCGTCAAAGCTAATTTCGCAGATTAGTGTAATTGACTTGTGAATTTCAAAGTGTGTTTATAATTTTTGTTTTGTTGTAGTGCACATGTGGAATGTGCAAGAGCATCCAAACCATAAAATGATATTTTTAGAAGCGTTTAAAATTGAGCAATATTTCAGACTTCAGAGTAAGTGTTTTAAACCATTTTAACAGTCAAATTAAAATTCTTTCTTTGTTGACGAAAGGGACATTTTATTTTCGCAGAGTTGCAATGCATAGAGCGTGAATTTAATACTTTTTTACAACTGTGACTGATTCTGAAATGTCATGCGATTAATGTTTAACAGCAAGGGGATGGAACGTGCCATTTTAACAAACCAATAATACAGCATAACATAGTTAAGTTAAACTAATAATCATGCACGTAATATATTATTGTATGCTAGGTTCTAGGTATAAGTTTCATATTTTACGCATTATAGAATCTTATCTATTTTTCAGCTCATTTGTTCGAAAGAAGATGAAGAAATAAAATTGATATTTCGTGCGTTAAGTTACGTATCTGTTAAGAAAGCTGACAAGATAGAAAAAAACCTAATCATCATAGTCGCTCACACGGACTTGTGAAGATTGCAGAAAATGCCTGACGATGTCGAAGTTGATTGTTGATGTTGTTGTTGGTTCTCTGATCTTTTGGTGACTCACTCATAAACACATATATTAAGTGAAGTGACACGACACGAGTTATAGAAAAGGCGTGTAAATATTATGAAAAAATGTATAACTCTGTTTGACACGACAATTCATTTTCCATTTGGTATTTACTGTATCAAACTTTTTCAGGTTTTCTGAAATCATTTGTTGGTAGATCAAAGGTAGATTTTTGGTTGATCAGGTTCAGGTACAAAAAAACAAACAAGCAAGCAAGCCAGTAAATAGTGAAGCTAATCAAGTATGTACCTAGTTTATTGCATTATGTTACTACGATGCGATGTGACCTATTCGATTCGAGAATCTATTAGAGCGTGCATGTTTCTTTTTGTGTTTTTGACTGATTGTAAATTTGTCTCTTACAAATGGTACAGTGCACAACACAGTGCACATGTCACATCATTGTAGCCAATGTGCCTCTGTGAGAAGAAGGAAAAGTGTAAAATCACAAATTAAGGTTTCTCTGTTCACTTCCCTTCACAGTAAGAGTTTCGCTGTCACTTTCAGCTTTCTTTCTTTCAATCTTGTGGTTGCTGTACAATCCATATGCCACATGCACCTTTCCTTTCCTATACTATGTATATAATCTATAATATGATGCTCATATTTATTATTCATAAGTCAAAGTGAATTCTGCTAAATAAGATTTGTGTGAGAAAAAGTTTGCTCGAGTCACACCATAATAATAATCAAGTGATGTGATGTTGCTGATTGCTCTACTGAGAGATGTCTTTCTTCGTGGCTCGTTTTGTGTTTGTCTCTGAAGACCAGAGATGTGCAACCAGTTCAGTCAGTGAGAGACTCAGAGAGCTCTATGCCATGCTGCTGCTTTTCTTGATTGGATTTGGCTGACTAGTTAAACGATGTAGGTACATGTGAAAGAAAATAACATTACAGCATGCAGCAATGCCTTTCAGTGTCTTTTGGTAAAATCTACATAGAAAAAAATGCACATTTTCCTTGCTTGTGTATGCTTTAAAAAGTGCTGGGAAAGGTCTCAAAAATCATGATCTTGATCATCATCATCACCACATCATCGTTGTCTTTCCTCAGAAGAACCCCCTTTTGGCCCATGGGAAATTATTTTTTATATATTATACAGGTTTTGGCTTTTTAGTTAACTCGTACCACCACCACCACCATCATCACTCACTCACAACTAACAAAGTAACTCAAGAGAAAAAACGTATTATAGCAAAATATATCAAACTCAAATCAAATTCAGTGCGATACTGCTTCGCTTTGTTGAGTTTGTTTTTGATGATATTTATGATACGTACTAGACTACTAGACTAGGCTTTCGGGTTTTCTGGGTTTTTTCACTAGATATCGTTGAAGCAAAAAACTTATCTAAAGAGGTGCGCAAGAATGTAATATTTATAATACTATTCAAATATTCCCAAAATACCAACCAACTCTGGTGCATTATGTTAATAGCATGATGACGTAAAGAAAGTGATTTGAGTGATCATTTAAGTTTTAAAAGATAGGATTATGATGGAAGATGTAATGAATTTGATTAAAGATTAAACTATGGCAGGATGCCTCACGTCAAAATATTAAAAAACGATCGCTTTACCTGTCCCAATGTTTGTAGGCATGATGCATCAAGAATTTTGAAATTTTGGGTCTATTTTATTAGCATGTTACGGAGAACGAAAGGGGAAAATGGACATGAAATGCTTTTTAAGAGGTCTAGAATTGCATTTATTGTTTCATGATGACGATGACTATGAAATCGTGCCGGGATGCGGACGAAACAAAAGGATAGGTCTGCAGGCCACACGAAAAAGGTGGCAATAATAAAAAATGAAGAGGGGATGTTTATAAAATCTCCCATGTTCATGTTATTTCAGTCGGTTGAAACTCAAACAGGTGGAGTTGAATTTCCTACCTGCCTTCCAGACAAAATGGTTTTTCTGTCTCATGTGAATGATGTGCAGTACTTTACTTATTTTTAGTGCACTTTTTATTTACAAAGTGAAGTTTTCAAAAGAAGTCACGAAAAAAGAGAGGTTAACGATGGTCACTAGATTGTTTTGCAGAATGAGAATGAGAGAAGCCCATTATTTTGGCATTGGCATATTTCTGTCGTGTCGTGTGTAGGAAGGAGCGAAACCTTTTAAAAAATATAATTTTACTCACCTTAAAAGTGCAATTTGTGCTTGCTGGAAAGAAAAAGCATTAATCAGATATCCAAAACTGAGTCGATCTAAAATCCATATTTTTTCGTGTTTGCTTTACTTTTACTACTACTCGACAATAAAAATGAGGCTTATTGAGGAAAATATAAGTGAAATTGATATGTAATGGATGAGATGGATGGATAGATATGATATGGATAAAGTATTATGAAGTAAATGGATCTTTTCCCATACTGTACCAGTTGGCAACTATCAACTCAGAACTGAAAATAAAAAACACATTTACATGACTCAGAAGAGAAAAAGTATCAAATTTTGCATTTTCGCTTCTTCTCTCACTCACATTGTTCTTGTTTTATTCTGGTGCAGAAAACTGCCATTAAAACGCCATAAAGGGCAAAGGTGACAGAAACAAACGTGATCAGTTAGGAAAAATATCTGAGTCTGACTGCGGTGGCGGACGAGGGGGAAGAACATCATAACATAACAAGGTGATGATGACATTGAGCTGAACGAAGTTAACCTGCCCAACCAATTTTAACAACGCAGTTAACTTGCAGAGGGGGTGTGATTCTTGTCTTGCAATGCACGAATTTTTTTCTTCCTTTTCTCTTTAAATTTAATGTGCATAATAATAAAAGAAGCTTAGGCTCAGCACTCAACGTGCTTTGATACGTCAATTCGTTGGGTCTTGGAGCTTTCTTTTTATTACATTTTATAACTCTCCGCCACATTAAAAATTACGATTTGTAACAATTTTTATGTCACAGCATAATAATCCGTGTACTCATGGATTTTTAATGACTGCAACAGAGTGATACTTTTCGCTGTAAGAAGGTGTCCTTTGACACGGAGATTTTATGACAATTTTTTTCATGAGATTTTCGATGTCAGACGAACACACACGCCCAGTGTTAAAGAAATAGCGACGAAGCTTATTTTAAAGTATCATAAACTAGAAATGCATTCATTTTATGAATTCGTAGACAAAAGCTAATCTTTCTGTAACTAACATTCGGTCACGCTGGTAAAAGAATTCACAAACGAGCTTGTTTTTCGCGTGAACTCGAATCACTCCCTCGCGTAATGTTTTAATAGCTGCAAACAACATCCTAGCACTAACATAACACCGATGAAGAAAGAAGCAACAGTTTTTCAATCTCCTTTGGATCGGTTAAATGTTAGATTGTTTGTTACCATTTTTTTTATTACAACACGCGAGATACTTAGCAGCTGCTTTGTTATTTTATCATCGCCATGATCATCCTGCTTCTGCTTGTCAGTCAGAAAGGATTTGATTTCCTTACCACAAAATCTTTTTCCCCGGCTTCCTTTTTCTTTCTAACCTAAACCTGATGCCGCCGCCACTAGCCACAGCCACCGTTTTACGAGCGCAGCTTGACTCTTGTCGAAATCAATGAAATGTTTTCACAGTCTTCGTTAGTACAGACAGTTTAAAACCTTTTCCAGAAAAAAATCACGCGTTCAAAAACATTTCATTCTTTTCATTATACAGGAGAAATCTTAGAAACTGAACCTTTGTCAGTAGAGTAGAGCTTCGATTTCCAAGTCTCACATTTTCATTATTTCTCCTTACCGTAACAAACCATTAAAAATACAAAGAAGAGAAATATTCTGGGAATTTGCAGGAAAGCATCTTGTCACCTGTCGTGGAAAGTTTCTGTGGAAAAGATTTATGTTAGTCTCATTAATAACGCGTTGCAAGCTTTAGACCGAGCTCAGTGAGTATTAATTAAGCCTTTCTTTTCTTTTTCCGGGAAGTTTAGTGTTGATGTGTAGGAGGTTGGATCGACTCGACTAGACTACACTAGATTTCACTGAAAGTTTCGAGTGTTGATTATAAACTCATTTTATTATAAAACTGAAACACTGTCATAACCATGCATTCATTAACTCGCTATTTTTTATTGATTTCGACATGTGATGGTTCATGTTCTCCCCCAGTGAAGAAGTTTACTGCAAAATTGGAGTATGCAGTATGGTAGGGCACCGTTTGTTCTTGTGTTTATAAATGGCTTTGTTCAGTTTCTCAGCTACAGCCCAGCCTGTCCTGAATTGTTGAGTCAGAAAGAAAAGAAAAGTTTACGATGACAAAATTCTGCTTCTCCATGCCATAACATCCATCCACATCCACAATAAAACATTTCATTACATGACTGATTTGTCTTTGCAGAATGGAGAGGAAAAAACGAAATGTCATTTCATTTTCTATTGTTTCTTTCTCATGCCTGGTCAGGCACTCCACAATTGTAAACAAAACACCGACAGTAAAAACTAGGGAATTTCATTTCAATGAAGCTGTGCATGCAACCAATGAACTCGTTGCTGCTACCTTTTCCCAGTTTCCATATATAAACACAAGGCTGACATTTTCAAAATCGAATTAAAGGCACATCCATCCACAGGTCTGAATTTGACTGGCTGTTTACTGATACTCGCATCTTGTTACTTGTTATTTACATTATTTAAGTGTACATTAGAATATTGCATGAAAAAATAGTATTGTCCTGTCATTAAAGCTCAAGTCGAAGTCAAGTCATCGCTATAAACTTACTAGAGCAAAAGCCAGCATGAAAACAGCAACAAACGAATGAAATGAACGTGCACTCCAAAAAATTTTCTCAAGGCGTTCGTTCACATGAATATAAAATGGTAATAATCGTCGTTATAATAATATTCAATTCACGAAAGAAAAAAAGCATCACGTATGGAAAAGAAACGGTGGCGAGTGAGCGATATAACGTAAAAGTGGAAAGGAGACATTTGTTTGATACTACTTTAAAAATAATAATAATTCGAGTCAACGAAGCGTACCATTCTTTTCCATTCTAATCGTGATCATGATCACCGCTACCACCACCAGCATAAGCGCACTACTATCACATCGCTGTCTCTGTACTCAAGTGCAGTAGGAAAAACGTCTTTGAAAGTACTTATCCATTTATCCGTCTTCACTTCGCTCGCATTTTAGGAGGCACCTCACATCATCGTCTTCAAAGCAATATTTACCATTACCACGTAAATGAACCCTTTGGGCAACTCCT
Organism: Cyphoderus albinus; assembly: GCA_021029165.1. NCBI lineage: Eukaryota > Metazoa > Arthropoda > Collembola > Entomobryomorpha > Paronellidae > Cyphoderus > Cyphoderus albinus. Next base: position 7,635 of record VYYJ01002183.1, on the reverse strand, counting down.
CCTGAGGATGATAGTCAAAGTAATGATGATGATATGTAGACGAAGAGCGAAGAAAAAAATGATACGACGATCCAATCCAATACTATGTGTGTGTTGAAGTTGAGCGAGTCAAAGTTGACTTTAACTTTGACTATGTGAAAGAAATTACTACAGAAGGAAAGCAACGCACCAGTAAAAAACATAATAATAATCATGTGAAGATTTTCCTAAAACATTTTTTGCTGCTGGCAGGAACATAACATAAAAATAATAACTGTTGCTTCGCTTTTATACTCTACTTAACTCGCTCTGCTTCTTCGGATTTATTAATGTGTTGTGATGCAATGAAAATGAAATGCATGATTTTTCATGGAAAAATGTATGGAATATTGTATTGTATCATTGAAAGTAATGTAGGCACGTTATTAAGTCTACTCAAGTTAAAGTTGTTTGTTTGTGTGCGCCATGCCACACAACTTCTCACAGATAGAATTAAACAGGAGGAAAAGAAAAGCAAAAGGAATATGATATTATGATGACGTTAAGTTGAATTTCAGTTTCAGTTTGCCTGTGTGGAGTAATGTAATGTAATATGTAATAGTATTTACTTACTTACTTACAACTAACAATTTACAATGCGAGAACGAAGGGCGTGTGAAGAAAATCCGGATTTGAGAGGAAGACGGAAATTAGTTTGTAAGTTTGAAAAAAAGAGCAATTCCTCTCCATAAGAAAAGCGGAGCGAGAAAGATGATGATGCAGTAAAAATGCAAACATTTCTACTTCAAACTACAGTTTCGCTGTGGTGAGGTGATGTGCTCGCTCGCTGGGCAGGAAGTTGCAGGTGGAGGACCCTGATTCTCATGTTTGTTGCTACTCCTCTTCTGTCTATATGTTCAGGATGACTCTTCATAAAAAGTTTCGACTGGTTTTTGTCGTGTCGTCTCTTTGTAAAAGTCGACGGTTTCAAATACTATTCCTGAGATTGTTATATTTTTGTCTGCATTTATTTTCTCTTGTGTTGGCATATGATAAGCGGTAGGCAAACAAGTGTTAGACACCTTTTCTACATTTTGATTACTCAAGCGTCCGCCGCTCCTGTGGTGGTGAGTGAGTGAGACGGAAAGTTGATTTTGATTGCTTGATTAAATAGGTGCTTGGGTTCGGTACGGTTGAAAAATCTTTGCTAAAAACATTTTACTCACTTATATTAGCTACATTCAAGATTACAGACGTTCTGAAAAATTAGCCATTGTGTTTTGTCTTTTTGTCTGTGAAGTGACTTTGTGTAGTGAGCTGAGTGGGGAAAGTGGTGACAACAAACAATATTTTTGTTAGCTAAAAAGTCTTTTATGAAGAAATTAATTGAGTGTTTAGGAATCGCTTTAGTGGATAGAAAGGGAAATGGAAATAGATTGATTTCAAGAGATGTGTTGTCGTTGTGCTCTAGTTCTTGATAAAAGTCCATTTTTGCTTGTAATGAAACAACAATGAAGCACGGTTGGTGGCTGTGCTCTTGTGATGTTTCATTTTTTAACATGTTAGTGGGGTGAGTTGAATTGGAAGTGAAAAGTTTTTCTTGTTTGTGTTCATTATCCAATGAATGAAGAGTTGCCAATCACAAAAGTATAGCGACCGACTTCAGTTCAGTTACAATGAAGCGAGAAAACTCAAGCTCAGTTCTACCTTATTTACAGCAAAATGTCAGAATTTTTAGCTTTGACTGTCTAAAAGCATTAAAAAGGGCATAAAAACACATGATACAAAGAGAATTGAAAAAGTGGAAAAGATACAAAGAAAAATCTTTTCCTAATCCAAAAAGAAGAGAGTTATCGGCAGTTTTATTAGATCGTATTTCAAAACATATTACGAGCTTTATACTTTTTAACAACCTACTATAACTTTAGTGGTGCTATTTTCATTTGACATTAATCGTCTTCTTAAAATGTAAAAGAAGAAAAAGAAAAGGCTCGATTAAGAAAAGAGAATAAATGACTATCGAGCCGGAAAATGCATGTCCGCCCTTTACATCGCATTGATGTTGATGTGAATGAACGAGCCTTTTTTTCTTTTTGTTTACTTACACTGTACACACACCACACCAACTTCATTTGTGGTTATCGGGTTGATTCCATATGTAAATTTTTTACTTCAGCTTCTAAATGTCTGCGGAAGTTTGATATAGATTCCGGTATTAAGTGAGATTTGTTTGAAGTCTGGTTTACCTTTTAGTTTACTTTTCTTGTAGTTTCTACTTATTTTTAAACCAAATCGTCAGCATGGGAATCGACTTTATTGAAAGACGCCGCAGTGTAAGCGGAGGTGGTAGTAGTTCTATTAATAGTGTTGGTGTAAACAGTGGTGGTGGAATAATGGCGAGTTCTTCAGGAATTAATGGCGACCTTAATCATAATAATCAGCCTCAGAGTAGCGTTAATCATCATCAGCATCACAATCACAAATATTACCCGAACAATCATATTCATAGTAATGGCTACCATCAGTTTGGCCCCGTGCCACACAAGAATAAAGTGTATTTTTGCGACGAGAATGGCCAACAACGGGACTCTAACCGTCACCAGAGTGGTACTCAAACAATGATGCGGAAAACGAGGGAAGTGCTTAGTTACTCAAATCCGTCCCCGAATTCGAACGGAATTAATAATAATTCTTCAATAACGAATAATTGCTCCTCTTCAAACAATGCTACCACGACGGTGGTGGCATCAGGGGCGAGTGCCGTTCCAGCTCCAGCTCCTACCAAGCCGAGCAGGACTTTGTCAGTGAGAAACTTTTCAAATTTCGTCAAGAGACTGCCATCACTCTCGCTAAGTCCCAGTGTGAGAATCGCGAGTAGCTTAGGGTTTAGCAGCGCAAACAGCCATAATAATAATTCTTCAAAATGCAATGGGACTGTGGCATCGTCATCTTCTGGAATAGAAAGTGGGAAATCAGAGACTTTGAAAAGACCGATGGGACTCTCATTCCACAAGAAAAAGGCAAGGCCGTTTAGCTACGCCGAACCTGGGAGTTTAAATGGGAATATTAGAAATGAGCATGAGAATAATATTCAAAGTAATCACATTCAACACAAGAGTGGTAACGATGCTGGTGGTGCTGGTTATTTAAGTCAGATTCCTCCTCTTCCTGTAACGAATCTGAGTCCGAAAGGAAGATTAGAAAATGTGGGAAACGCCGGACCAACTTACAACGGGCACAGTGTTGCCGATCTGGAAGCGAGATTGGCTCGTCTCAGAGTTCAGCAACAAGAGCGAAGGAAAAGCATCGATTTTGCCATTTCGTGTGTCGAGCCCGATCCGACTTACTTCAGTGTTGAGGAGCAGGTGTGATCATGATAAATAACATAGTAACACAACAACGTAATAGTAAAAAAAACCTGACAGAGATAGTATTATAAAATTTTTTGTCCTTTCTTCTTCCTTCCTTTTTGCCTTTTTAAGCTCTTTTTAAATTACATTGATAAAATGTCCATAATCCGATTACAAGGTGCCTTGATGGCGAAAGAAGCGTCTTCTACCTTTTTGTTAGCTTTTGTGTAGCTAAAATGAAATGAGTAATGAGAATGACTGGAAATTCTTTCTCAGATTACTTTCTGGATGATTACAAATAGGATGCTGCATGCTGTATGTTATTATGTCATTGTTCCTCTAACCTTAGTGACTGTAAGAGTATTAAATGAAAATGTACCTCCGTGGAAAACATTTTTCCACCACTCTTATCAAAACGTGAATGTTGACATTCCTCAACACATTTTTAGATAGGAAAACGTTTCCTCTCTACTTACCTACACGTGTAGTGTATAGTTGGTGTTCAGAGTTTTCAACTTTTAAAACATTAAATAATGCATTATTGTAAAATAAAAGTCACATGTAAATACGAACCAAATGTATGACTCATGAATATCACACAAACAATGAGTAAAGAAATGTTTTTCCAGGAATTTTAAGTCAATCTTACACTTTTCACTTTGACTTTAAATGTGCCGTACCTTTTATGTCCATTCGATTCTATTCTTTATACAGTCGAGTAAACGTGATTGGGTGTCACGGAGCACGAAGAAAAATGAGCGATCAAGTACCTTGCAGCTGTAATAGAGTCTAGAGTGATTGGAGTCACGGATGTTTAGAGCTTTTTCATAATTAGGTTAGACTTGGACCTCTCTGTGACTAATGCATTTTGTAGGATTAGTCTCATAAAATACGATTAGATCTTTCTGTGGAATGGAAGTACCTTTTTAATGTTTTGTTTTATTTTGGTGGATTGATTATTTTTTGGTTGTGAGTTTAAAAGGAACTTCATAAATTAGTCATACATGTGTAGTTAAAAAAGATGGATCAGAATAGTCGAGATAGTTGGTAAATTATTCAGTCCAGCTTTAATAATTATTTTAAATAAATTGATTTCCTCCATTTATGAAACGTCCATTATGGATGGATACTTTGGATGAGTGGTTGTGTTTTATTAATAGAAGATTCAAGATTGAAATGATAATGATGTCACTGGACTAGCCGGACGTTTCGAAAAACTATACCAAAGACAATAAATTTAGCAGAGTAAATGTTTGCTATAGCCAGATATAAATCAAATGTAATCCGAACGTACTCATTTATATGTAATATGTTGCGAGACCACGACAATTTTTGAAGAGTGCGTAGGTAGAAACTAGAAATTTTAGGAGGGTCATTTATTTGTCTGCCTGAATTGTCGATCGATGTCGAGTTTTTCGCATGGAGTTATAATTGTGTTGTATCAGCAATCACTCATGTCATAAGAGAAGTGTGTCATGCCATGCAAACTCGCCTGAGAATGACTTTCTAAGCGATGTGTATTATCCCACTGGGAAACAAAATTTACTGGAAAATTAATTTTGTGTGTCAGCGACAATTTCTATCATACTTTACCAAAAAAGGGTTATTGAGTGCCGAGTGCCCCCTCCCTCACAGTGTCGCGCCACAGGGTCACTTAAAGTTAGCTTGTGGTAGAGGAAGATAATGTTGAGATAGTTTATGTTAACTGTCATACTGATAAAGCATGAGATTGATGAATGTCCTTGAATGAAGAAACTCAGTAGGATTTATCGCTTGAGATAGTGGATTTTAATATGCTTTCACTCAAAACTGTCTTAATCGTACAGTTCGTATTATGCTGCTTTCTGTAGTAATAGTAAACTATACCATCTTCAAATGGTGGCATCATAAACATTAACTTTAATAAATGTCATATTATTTGAAACCTGCAATGAAATTGAAGTGGAAGTGAACGCATGTTCACTCAAACACCCAACTTTCTTGGCGAGTCACATTCCTTGACACTGTCGTTAAAATTTAAAGCGACATGAGCACTAAATGTAATTACGCCATAATCTTAAAACTTGGAAGTGTAAATGCTGTCATTCTTAAATTTAAACTGATCTTTCGTAATTTGAAACTTGTCGATTAAATGGATGCTTTAATTTAATTTCTTTCTTTTCTTTCTAGCCGGCTGGCCAAGACGTTCTTGGAATCTACATTAAATCTGTCGTCAAGCATGGATCTGCTGATGTGGTAAGAAAAACTTCTTTTCTTATTGAAGCTTTAACTACTTTAAGATTGGTTTCATTGGGAAGCAAAGGATTGGCCGCAGTTTGTCATGTCATGGTCGGCTTTAGAAACATCAGCACAGAAGCATTAGTGCTCAATTCAGGTTGAAAGGAATAACGATGTTTATATTATATAAACAAATTAAGCGAAGTTGAAGTTAATGGTTGCAGATTAATAATAACAACAGCATTACATAAATAATGAAGCAATACCATGGAAGGTTATATGAAAGACAGATGCACGGATAATATCGATCGAGTTCAATGTTCCCCTTTGTGTCTTGAAGGACTGCGACTGTAACATGACATGTAAAGTGGATTACTACAAATTCCTTACATTTTGTAGCGCTGTCAGCAAGCTTCATACAACTATACACGCGATGATATATTAGAATACAATGATGCGGCGATTGGCTCATTGTTTCTAAACAATGTTAGTACTTAGTACACAGTAGTTTTTGCAAATCACTCCATCTCTTCTACATGGCACGCAATTCAGATCCTGTGATGAGACGCATTCATCAAGCAATCTACAAATGGAACCTCTGGGTTCTAGGTGGGATCTCACTTTTCCCATTTTTGTCTGTTCGGTATAATTTGCTTCGGCCCTAAAATAATGTAAACTCTGGGATCCGGCCCGAACTAATAATTTTCGTAATGAATAAATTAGATTACGATATTTAGCCACAAAAAATTTCAAGACCTTTTCAAGAAGACTCTGAGAATTACTCATACTCATATCAGATTTTTAACTTTAAAAATATAGTCGTGATTTAGGTATGTACCTCAATGCAAGTATTTTTTACTCTTGATTATTATTTTAGCATGTAAATTGGTTATTCGATAATAATATCACATGAATATTTAAAATCGTCATTTAGAAGCTGAATTTTGATATTTTTGTGTGTAGCAGCGTCAGAGAAGCTGTACCTACCTATTTTTCTAATTTCATAATAATTTTCAAAATATTTGATAAAGCAGATTATCTTCTAGAAAAAAATACAGGGTGGAATTTAACATTACATATTTATTTAATTTTTAAAAGTAGTGCGTGTGTACTTTTGAAAATGTGGAATAGATAATTAAATAAAATTCCCTCTGTCCTCAGAGATAACTTTCCTGAAAATAATTACCAGTACGAGATAAGCAGTCGATTCCCTTGTGTGTTCATTCATGCCATGCAAGCTTTGTTCTTGTTATGTAATTTCGATAAATATGCCACTCATCATTTCAAACAAAACTAAGGAATTTTTAATTTCAATTTCATAATGAAAAATAGGTATCTCATCATTAATTATAAAATGAAAAATGTTCGCTCATCGTTCCTTCTTGCACGAGCCACCACCATTTGAGCATTCATTTCATTCTGTGTGGATGATGCAATACAAGCAAGATGCAACTGAATGAAACTATAGTTGTGTGTTATTTAAAAATGTTAATGACTTCGTTGAATTAATGATGTATCTACACTGTTCACGACGCGTACGCATTTATTAATGTGTAGCTAAAAATAGCATGACTTTTATTAATTGAGAGAGTGAGTAAGGGAGGTGTTTGAAAAGAGGAAATGGAAATGTTGAAATTCAGTTTCACTCTTAATTCGTCTGCTGCCACTGAAAATAATAATTACTAACAAAAATAAGTCTGTAACATTTTGGCTTTTTGCTAAGAATGCGAACATGTTACAAAATTGTTGTACAGTTACTACCATTTAGAGTTTGAATTACACTAATGACCGGACAGAAGAATACAAAATGACGAAATATAAAACTTGATATTTTATTATTAACTTGAGTGTGATTATTTCATTTTCTACAATGTTCGTAAATACATACCATTTTCATGATACGATGGTCATTTTGTGATCTTTCTGATGATGAACATGACGATTAAGACATTAACATTTTTGCTTGGTCATTTAATTTCATGCTGTTTGAGCCCGAATAAGGTATCCAAAATGCGTCTCCACAGGATACTCAATTGGATCCGGTTTAAATGATGCAGGAATTGATACTTCTTGTTTAGTCTCGATAAGAACAAAGCTTATAGATATTTCA
>VYYJ01002182.1:0-23308 GCA_021029165.1 Cyphoderus albinus | reverse complement strand
CGAAAGCTCGACGCAATAAAGATTTAATTAATTTGATCGAAGATGACCCCTCAGACCGTTTCTTATCAATATTATTTTATTTTATTAGTTTTGGACATATTTAATGTCCGAACATGCTGTATAAAAATTTCGGCATGAGCTATTTTGCAAATTTGTGTTTGGAAAATCCAAAGCACTCTTTTTCTAACAAATACGATGTTTCAACCTGCATTTCATAATTAACTACTGCAGTAACTTTCAGCAATGGTGTTAGTAATCTCACTGAAAAATCATAGTTAAATCCATTTTCTATTGTAATGATTGTACGTCAGACCTACAAAAATTGGTGGAACAGAGTGTAAAAACCAGATTGCTCGGATAGAAGTTTCCATTGTGTATTTGCCGAATTCATAGCTTTGAGAATAATAATGTTTTCGCCTATTTTGAGCAATTGTAATTGTAATTGTCTCACTTTCTTCAACTTTCACATGATATGCATATTGTAAAATATGTATTTAAAAAACACTCCATGATTATTATCGTTATTAATTCACACAAATGCGCGCATACGTTATACGTAGCCGATTTTTGATTCTTCATTTACTGAACAATTAAATAAAAAAAGTTGCTTTAAAGAACAGTTATTGGCAGAATTCTCTATGGCGCAACTAGGCAATTAACATAATTCGTTGATTAAAATTAATCTAACATTTTCATGACCATAATTAAGAGACTCCCTACCAAATAAGTATAAGATAGGAGTGTACCACTTCATCAATAACTACAAGCCAGCACAGCAAGTGATAACGTCATTAATGTAACAAATCACAACGAATAAGAACACGATGCAGCGCTAGCAAAAATTCGCTTACAATGTTTTGTTTCTTTGTGTCACCCGTTTATCAGATTCCAATGATCCACATTTTGATACTGATAGCAAACTCAGATTGTTTTTTAAAAGTATAGCGAGTTTTTAGTAACCAGTTTTATTGTGCCATATTAACTATATTTTTGTATGTGCGCTTATTTATATATTTGCTGCTGATTCTGGGAAGAATTCTCTAGTCTCTTAATTCCGAGTTCGAAAGCGTCTCCGTCAGTGAAACTACGACATTTACTACTGGTATTGATTTTGCAACGCAATAACACGTAGCAATTTTTTCAGTTACCTCAATTCAAAATAAACTTTACAAAATAGACACATAGCGAAACGATACACACAGCGTCATGAGATTGGTGGATTGAGATTTAAAGTATTAGGGGAGAAATCCATTTTAATTGTGTTATTCTTAACTTTATTTATAATGTCGGTTTCGAATGGAATGATTAGAGTTTCTACAATCTTCTGTGCGGAACGTGAAACCATTGCTTGTTTAAAAGTGTGACTTTTCTATACTGAATTTCTCATTTTTCACTACAATAGAATTCAACAACTTTGTCAGTTAACTCTTTTAAACATTATTTTAAGAATTCATTTTCTAGTGTAATGATTTAACGTCAAAACTAAAAATAAAATCAATCTATGGTTGATCAATTTCTTTACGTAAGCAGATATGTCATTCATCTATCCTATGTTTATTATTAAATTGTGAATAATTGCTCTTCAAAATGGAAATGTATACGCGTTTTTGATTATCATTTTTAATGTAAGAGATACTTTTCGCGAAGGTCGTTTATCAATTTAATTACCTTGAGCATAATAATTTTTAAACTTCACCTTAAACAATCAAGTGAATTCAACTCGTTCTTATATATTTTATGTAAATATGTAGCTTTGCAAAACAAGGTTTCGAAACAGACTGTTGCGAAGAAATGAACTCCATACCATCCTACATTTACGTCCAATTACGAAAGTATGACATATATGTATTTGGTTACAATTAAGACGATTCACAAAAAAAATCAGTAAGCATTAACTGATCAATGAAGGCGAAAACTGACTGCTACCGGACTTCTGGACGGTTCACTTTATGGAGGTCGAAGTAAGTTAACTAAATATGATGTGCACTTAATTAAAATAAAAGTTTCTCACGTCGAAATAAAATGACAATTGACAACACAAGTTAATAATTCTCTTATTAATTAAAATAAAGGCTCTTTATTAATTTAAATTGGCGAATGAAACTCTCTTTAATTTTTTTACAACTGACAATTAATTACTCTCTCTGAACACTCTTAAACTTGACTTCTCTCTGCCACTGACACACTCTGAATTAATTCTCTCTCTTCACTTCACTCTCTTTCTCTCTCTCACAACAACGAATTACGATTTCGTTTCTCTTCATCACGAATCTCTTTCTTTGTCTCTTTGTCTTGAGTCAGAAATACGAATCTCTGACGTTTTCTTTCTTCCATTAAATACTTCACTTTACTCGTATTTGCATACCAACTCAATCTCTTTTGTGCTTGTTCCTTAACAGACTCAGAGGCACTTCTTTACTTTACTTCATTGTTGTATTTACATACGACGCTCACTCTTATGCATGACCCTTCAAGGGTTCAGAGGCCTTTCTCTCTTTCTTTACACATGGGCAAGATAGCCTCAGAGGTGTATCTTTATTTCCCATATTTCATTGGGGCAAACCTAGAACTTTAACTTCTTCATTGTGTGTCAGGGCATTTCTTTCTTTTAGGTACATTAACAATTCATTTGAAACATGGTATTTAATTTAGAATGAAAGTGTGAGAAATAAAAACCCATTTCTATTGTATTTACTATATCTGTAATAACTATATTTGTATGCCAATGCCCGCATCTCCGCTCTGTTGCACACGTACATTATGTATTAAAATTTAAAAATCACTGTTCCGGTGTAAAGATGCGACGTGAACAGAAAAAAACATTGGTGACAGATTTATTTGGATGGTTGATTTTTGTTGATAGAGAATGAAAGATTATTAGACTCGTTAGCATTCTTGATTAGTTCGGTTGGAAATATCTCCAACATTTTATTGTTTTATTATATTTGTCATTGTCGCAAATATTTGCAGAGGAACTAGATTCATAATTCTTCATTGATAGTGAATTAAGTATATTATGCAGAAAACTCGTCAATGTGTGTGTCCGCCAAATTCGCAATTTAATGCTAAGAAAATCTTTGCCATTGCATTGTATTGAAAAGTTAGTTAGTTAAAATCGACGGTGGAGAAGGGCTATGAATCAAATTCTGTAGCAAAAACACTTTTTTTCTCGTTTTTATCACTAGTGTTGCTACTATATTTCTTCTGTGCTGCATGACACAACAAGATATTTTCTTTTTTTGCTCGCAAGGTGAAAATCGTTTTCGGGTTCTGTATTACAATAGTATGAAAGGCTTTCGTCAGTTAACTAAATTATCGATTTTAAAAACCCATTTTCAAAGTAAAGATTCGACCCCGTATCGACAAATATTGCTTCAGTGAAACCGAAATTGTGCTGCGCAATCATTTATATTTTACGTAAAAATCAAAATGAGTTAGGCGTGCAATATTTGCTAGTAATTCAAGGTGCGCATTCCTGTCAATGATCCATTAAGTGAACAGATTGTCGGTAATTTTACTATACAAGTTTTTACATTGAAAGATAATGACAATTTATAATTATAGAATAGTTCGTCCTGTTTTAACTACAATTTAATTTTTCTTAATAATAATTATAATTATTATCTTTATTATTGTAACTAAGAGTCAAGGTGGCCGGCAAATTCGCAGTCTGAAAATAGTTCTTGTTTCTGTCGTAAGAAATTGAGAATTTCCTTTCATTCGAGGATTTTATAAAATTATTTTGGTAGCATGTTTGGCGAGGAAGAGTCAACGTAAATTAACATCCTTTTAAACTGAAGCACCGATGTGTTTGAATAATTTGCTGTACGACGTCAAATCAGTTAATTAATCAACATACTTACTAAAGTATACAGATTTTTTAACCGTCTTTATCCTATCAGTTTGTGTGGCACAGAGTTAACTATATTTTTGTATTCGCATTGTTGAATCCAGGAGAAATTTGCTAATTTTGTACCCGGAATGCAAAGCCCTTTCCTTTATTGAAATTGTGACATTTACTACTAGTATTATTTTTTGGATCAGAAATGCTGTAAGATAGAAAATTATTTATGTTACCTCAATTGAAAATATAGTTTAAACAATTGGCGCAGAGTGAAATGTTACTACGTCATAAACGAAGACAGCATCATAGTGAGATTATTACAGTGGACAGATTTCGATTTTTGGAATTTATTAAGTTGAAAATGAAAATGTAGAAACATTGGATTCGTTTTTTTTTCGGATTCGTCAACCATCTAAAATGTTCCTATTTTATGTGTAATATGTAAAATAGTGATGGTGTAAATGTGAAGTGATGTTAACTTGCAAGTTTCAGAAAAATATTCCTGATTTAATGTCAGATATTAAATCACGGTTAAAAAGTTAAGCTGCAAGTGTAAAGATTCGACGCTTCATTAACAAATAGCGCCATAATGAACGTCTTCTATAAAAGAGATGTGAAGAATTAGGTTGAGGTCGTTCATGAGAAGGTTGTTAAAAGGTCTCATATTAAAAGCACTATTGTGGATGGATAAATTTTACACCCGCAAGTTTACTACCTACAGCTACGGTCACAATGCAATGACGAAACTATTAAACATATTTAGCTACTGTAAAGATTTTTCAACTAGTCTCTTCAACTGCTAGAAATCGAAGCATGACGGAACAATTTTAAATTGAGACCCACATCAGTAAAACAAAACCAAGCTATTATCTAAACGTTTATATTTTACAGGTGTAAATCAAAATTATATTTAAATGAGTTATGTGTGCAATCTTTACTGGTAATTCAAAGTGGGCATCATTTTCAATGGTACCTCACGTGAACAGATTGTGGGCAATTTTAAACCACCGGTTTTTATATTGAATCATCTTTTACTACAATGAAAATGAACGAGTTCAACGTCTACCCACAAAATGAGATCAAATCGAAGTGTAAGTTTTCTCTGAGATAATTTGTTAAAACCGGAAGACCAGACTCAACCTGCAGAACATGATCTATAACGAAATGACGAGTTATGACAAATCATAATAAAAGTAACTCGGTACTGTTTTATCCGTTTTATGTTTGAGTATTTGCTGCAAAAGAGAAAACGCAACGACGAAATTTTCCCTTATCTTTTTCTCGAAACAAATATCATTCTTTTTCTGAAGTTGTTGCTCTTACCACTTGCGTTTTTTAATTATGTGCTGCGATAAGAATCAATAATTCCAACAGTTAACTCCGGTCAGAAGTTAGACTTTAAAAAGTCCAGACATTTCGAAATAATTTATCTACGTAAATATACGAGGCCACAGATTAAGTGGGCTTAGAAACAGCTTATTTTGACTTAAGTGCGTGGCATCACCAATTTTATGAGTTACGTTATCGACAGTAAATATACAACAACGTTTGAAAGCTTTATCATTCATAAAAATTAAATTTTCTCAAATTAAATTTTTGGTCGGCCAATGATATTCTACTCACATGGGCATGAGTGACATGTGAGAGACCAAATTGGATGAACTTCAACACCAGTCCGCATATTATCAGTATTTAGAGTTTTTTATTGTGTCCCAGTTACTAGCTTCAACACAATAAATCTACTGAGCAGTGTTGAAGTCCACACATCTTACATATACTACTGCATTATCCGGAGAAACGTTATTATTAATACTCCCGAATCCGTAGCAGAGCGCAGCTAAAAATTGGCACAAATACTCATCAAAACATGCTCATTTGACTGGGGTATGATTCATGCGATTTGGTCTCTCACATGTCACTCATGCCCCTGTCAGAGTTAATCTCTTCAACTGCTGGAACATAGAAAAGCGACACAGAAATTTTGAATAAAGACTTGAACCAGCGAAACGGAGACAATCCCGTTTAATCATTTTTATTGAACGGGAAAATCCCAGATTAGGGTTGCCGCGGAGCGGTTCGGAACGGCTTCGGAGCGTTTCGGAGCAACACCGGAGTAACCTACTTAATGATGTCCAATCTCGGCGGTCGATGGCTCGTTCGATTTGTCTGATTGTCGCACACAATATATGCACCGGAGTGCCAATGTTTACAGGTATGTTCTTTTTTACGTGACCCAAAACATGTGTAAACCCCATAAATAGCTCCGAATTCACCACTTTGGTGATATAAACCTGAGATTCAGTAGCAATTACGATTTGTTTATTGGTAGCTCCGGTACTAATATTTTGCGTGGGATTAAGAGGATTCCAACAAGCCATCAACCAACAAGATTGGACCTCATTAAGTGGGTAACTCCGGTGCTGCTCCAAACCGCTGCGAACTGTTCCGAAACGCTAAAACGGCAACCCTATCCCAGATAACTGTTGTGACAAATTTCTGCACATTGTATTTTTGGTGACACGAGTCAGTGCACTTGACTGATGTTTTTGCTTATTTACTACTACATATACTTTATTGATATATCAAGCATTTAATTGTTCTTATAGAATTCGACTATTTTGGTACAATATCCCTCGAAATGGAACACACGTCAAGTGTTGGACATTTTTTTAAACAAAATTCCATGTTAGCTTAACGAATCAGTCGTACACTTATGATACATAAGTTTCAATTATATGATTGATGTAATACTGAAGACGTTTCGTGTATCACTTGCGATACAGTTCCCTGTGATTTTCCAATTTTATATTTGATATTTTTATTCCGTACTGACCCTGAGTAACGTATACCGGCAATCTCTATTATTAAATACACAGTTTTATTGACTTACTTTTCTATACGACGTCTAATCCGAGCTTCCTCAATCAAACATCTGCACATATACCAAACGTAAATGTTTTAATCGTTTTTTAACTGCACCGAATTGCTTTTTAAAATGAAACTTTTCGTAAATTTGGACAACCGAAGCGAGATTTAATTTAGAATGAAAGTGTAAGAAATAGAAACCCATTTTAATTGTGTTTACTATATCAGTAATAACTATATTTGCATACCAATTCCCGCATCTGTGCTGTTAGGATTGACAAAATGTTTGCTCAGGAAAATGAAATCCATCCCATTCCTAAACGTGCAGTTACAACTACCACTTTGATTCCGAAATTCAGTAACGTTCAACAACTTCGTCAGTTTACACACGTCACGTACATTATAAATTGAAATTTCAAAATCACTGTTTCGCTGTAAAGATGCGACGTCAATAGGTCAATAAAATGAAATATAGAAGGTACGACGTCGCTTTGGAAAATTGTAAATAAAGAGCCTATTTTTATTTCATTAGATTGTTACTGTTGGGATTCCACATTCTTTACTAGAAAATCAGTAGGACGTAAATAATTAGACGTTTTAACAAGGCTTATATTAACCAGCAAATTAAAAATGATTTCAAAATCAATATAAAACTAAACAATTCTGAATTGCGAGGTGGAGTGGCATAGCATCAATTGATTTTGTATGATTAAAAAAGCGGCAGTAACACGTAAGTTTTCCAACTTCCATGGTGCATAGTAATTGAATTTTCTGCAATTTAATTGTTGGCTAGCGACGGGAATTCTACTTAAGTTCGGATTGGGTTAATTTCTTCCACTGCTGGAGCATGGAACGTGAGAATTAAAAGTGAGACTTAACAGTTCCGTTTCTAAACATTTCTTTGTGCGGGCCTTTCCGAAACAGGACTTTGTGCCGAGTAATTTTCTATACTACTACACTTTATCTTTCATTGGAGAAGTTAGTTGCTCTGAATTTATTTTTATAATTTGGTGAATTTAAGATCGAACCAAACTTAAAGGTAATCTGTTGTTGATGTTTTGAAACAACATACTACCCCTTTTTTATATACTCAAACCCAAATTCGAAATTTGTGCCCTTTCAATTTATCGAATCAATATCGGAGACTTATGATAAATCATATTATTATGAAATCATACCTAACAAAAAAATAGTCTCTAACTCTAGCGTTTCGGTAAACATTTCCGCCATGTTTCAATTGTATATCAACTACTTTTCACTATCACAAATGTTTCCAGCTAACCTTTTTAGTTGATTGTACTACTTTACTCATTGATTTTTCTGGATGACGTCAAATCATAGCTATCTAAGATAGAAAACATTTTGATTTGTAACAAATCATGCTGTCAATTAGACTCTTAGTAAATAAAAATTGATTAAATTGAGATACAAGGTGCGAGGTATATATCTGTCTAGTAGTAACTATATTTTTGTAAATATGTCCTTATATCTGCTAAGCTTCTGCAAGGTACCATGAGATTTTTTTATTCGCGCTCGGAAGCATAAGCAATTCCTCCTTTAAAAGTATATCTTCTATTGGCTGCTTTATTATTTGACTTTTTTTATTGCAGTCAAAAATTTTGACTCAAAACAAAGTTCATGTTTGTTAGTTCACTTACTTAACAAGTTGAGCTTGGAAAATCCACACAGGTGGAACTGTAAAAATACGACGCTTTCTACAAATATAGAACGGCAACGAGCCTCTTATTCTAAACAGTTGTGTGATTGGAAGCTGAGTATTTATTATTGTCGATAAATAAGAGCACATGGGTCGCCCAATTTTTTTGGCATTTATTTAGGTTATACCGTGACCTTGATATGTATAAGTGACCAAGAGGATGTGATGAAGCCAGAAAATCATTTCTCATTGCCCCAGGGGACATTTGGAGAAGTTCGTTTAAATTGAGTCAAATTTATTCATGTTAGAATTATTTTAAAAACTAACGTGACAGAAGCTAATATTTTTGTGTCCTGCAAATATATTCCGTAAAAATACTATAAATTCAATCTATTACAAAAATTTTACACTAAACATTCTAACATTCACAATTTGCATTTTTCTCATCTGCGACTGATATTCAAAAATGATTGTTTTTCCGGACGTTTCATGATGTTGTACTATTACAAGTAAAAAATATTTTGAATTTCACGAGTAGGCCATTCTTAACAATTGGATGAATTGATCAAAACCCAAAACCATTTTCTTGCATTTTTCGACCATTTATTATTGTAGTTTCAAAGACGAAATTATTTATTCGAGATGAATGAAACACTGAATATAATAAATAGGAACTCCTGATAACGTAGTATGGGTAGCAATCTGATATAATAGTAAGTATGGAATAGAATAAAGTAAAATGTAGCTTTTTCTATTCTGAAAATTCGTTGAAGATAAAATATTATGAAATATTTTCTCGGCAATGTCATCATGAAATGAGCAATCGTTATAAATCAGCTATTTCTTTAATTTAATTTTTTCAACTTCCATTACATTTTTATTTGTTAAGAATCGGATGTTGGTTATAATAATTTTCAGATTTATTACTCAAAACGCTCGATGTTTTAAAACTTAATAAGACATACTTTTAAACTGTATTAAAGTTTATATTTTGCGTGCCGGCGGTTGGCGCAGTAGCCGTCTGCTTTGTATCCGTGTGCACGACAGCACTCATTTAACTATGTATATAAATAAAACCCATTAACATTTCTTCTCATTATTAAATGTATTTGAAACCAAAATATATAATCAAATACAATATTTTATTTTACGGCACCTGATCCTGTGGTCTGGGACACACCTCGTTGCATGGCTGGACGTTGGTATATTCCGCTGAGACGGTGTTTGAAAAAGAAAATTATGATTAATAAGATGTATTATTCTGTTCAAAATATCGGGTAATTTTTAATTAAATATTACTCATTTCGTTTGAAACGTACCAACTGTTGTTATAGTAAAAGGTTATAAACATGGTTATGGCACTGCACTACTGCAATGTCATAAGGTCTACACTAAAAATACAATAGAAAGAACTTGCGAGGAACCTGTTTTTTGAACATTGTATGACAATTTAATTCTCTTTTCTTAATTAGCCATTTACTAAGAAACACTCAAGCGGTTATTTCATGGATACTTAATTAACCTTTATTCAATTAGTTGGTAAAAGACGCAAAAAGGCTTACGTGGAAATGATTTCTTTCTTTGTATGTTAGTTTTAAGGTCTCTTTGTACATATTTCAAAATTTGTATTAACATATCTTTTTCAGCCGTGATAACGTGTAACACGGTTGTGCTTATATGTAATTTGGATTTTAATAAATAATAATAATAAATAATAATAATGAGGAGTTTAGCGTGCTCATAATGAAACTCCATCAAAATATAAAAAGCTAAAAACAATCTTGGAAATTGTATCATTTTGCTTCCTTACTTCTTTAAATCATTAAATCTTGGCAACGGAAACTGTTCTTGCGATTTTTGCAATCCGAAGCTTTATCATCTTGGAACAAAACAGAAAATACTTTGTCTCCTTCCTTGCCCTCTTGGCTGTTGTGGCATTTGTTGGCTGCCAAATTCGTAAGTTAAATAAAACAAAATTTTATATCACTCAAATTAAATCCGGGATCAAATTAATGTAAATATCATAAATTATTTATTTCTAATTTCACTCTATTTTCAGAAATGGCCGAAGCTGAAGACACCCCAGTCCAACCGTGCAATAATCACTGTCCGGACAATTCCTATTACTGTCTGAAATGCTGCGAGGCTCACGGATATAAGGGAGGTCGAGGAACCTGCAAGGGGAGTACATGCTATTGTAAACTCTAAACAGTTAAATCTTGTTGTAAATCGAGTCCAAATTTCTGCCTTTTTGTGTCAATAAAAACATTTTTATGAGTTTTAACAGTTTTTATGGAAACTATAAATTATGAATTGAATCGTCACTACTGCACTAAAATTAGCTGAGGTTAGTTTAAAACGGCAATAAAAATGGCAGTGTTGGATGTTGAAGCTTGCAGGTGTGTACGTGTGTGGCTGGTTTATGATCATGATCATGTCATTTTGTGTTAGAGATAAACACAGCAACAGGTATATATAATTAAATGAGCAGTGTCACGAATGAAAATATTTTGCTGCGCATTGGCCGTGTTCAAGAATATTCCCTGGCTCAAATTCACATAATTGCCAAATGACCACATTCTTCAAAATACACTTAATTTGTGCTTAATTGGTTTGACTGGTTGGGCTCTGTCGTAATTGAAGAGTGAGCGTCTCATATTTCTAAAATATAATTCTCACATCAGTCGAAAAAATGTAAGAAGTTTCCATCAAAATTATTATTCTATTGTTTCAAAGTATAACACAAATTTTTATTTCCTATTATTGAAAAAATATTCTGTTCCATCGAGTTTGGGTTTTGTGTTTTTTTTAATATAAAAATTATTAACTAGAAAACTATTGTACATTAAAATAAAGGCTTAAAACTTATTTAAAAATAATTTGCACAACTCCTAATAAATCTACCAATATTTCAAACATGAATAAAAATTGATTTCTTGCTGGTAAAAGTTACTAAAAAGTAAGTTTTAAAATAAAGAACGCATGGGTTTTTCGTACCTTGTGTAAGTTCTGTTTTAGGAGTGCGCGTCAAGTGGCATCTTGCACTCAATATTGATATCGTGCAAATTTCAAAAAAGTAATTCTTTCTAATTTCAAGAACACCTGGAAAATCACCTAGTTTCATCGCTTGACCTATTTCGCAAATTCTCAATTGGGCAGTTTTCAAATTTTGCAATAGAAATAGTTTAATAAATTACATTTTCATTGACTTTGTATAGTTTTAATATTTACCTGAATTTAAAAAATCCGCATAACTTGATGCGTAACGACGTCACTAAGAAAAATATTCTTGCAACCAGCTGGAATTGTACAAAGATCTTTCTTTCCAGTGTAGTATTTGTTTAGTTTTTCATTAGTTTTACTCGTCGCAACTTTCTCCAACGTTTACATTTTATGGCGAGTGTAAAGATAGTAATGGTATGTTGTAAAGGTGGAATATACTTAACCTACGAAACCCTGTTTATGTGTGGAAATAAAATTATTCGTCTGGCGTCTCGTCTCTAATAACAACCATTGCATTACCTTGATCATGAAACATACGCATTTAAACATCAGTCTAATCTCATCTTTAATGCAAGCACAACGGATAACTAACAGCGATGTCACAAATTACTTTTCAGCCAACTACAGAAGTTTTTATTTGTTTTAGGCCGCACCTTTTATTTATAAATTATTTGCGTTATTAATTTTAACAACCTTTTGTTGGACAATCACAAATACCCATCACTATTACTTTAGAGAATGATGCCTTTTCCAAATTTTCAAAGAATTTGACCCGCAGTGAATACGTTGTAGCATCCCAATAATTTTTGGATTGATAGTGTAGAAAAAGTAGAAAGTCATCATAATATTATCAATAATAAGAAGTCATTTTTTGTTAATACAAATATTCAAAATAATTATTTTTTCTTAATTGATTGTTTAATGGATGATTCAGATGCAGATTATGTACTGCAATAACATTCAACAACTTGTCAAATTGACCTATTTACACATTTGAAAGGACGACGCCACAGAAGAAAAATGTCCTATAATACACCTTTTTGTATCAATAAGATTACTCCTTCCGCTGGTTTTCTGGTTTTTATACATTATTCTTATAAAATATTAATTTGAAAATTAACATTTATTATGTATTTTTAATTCGGTTTCAAATTCAAAATTTAATTCGAAAGGTGATACAGTAATGGTGTAAAGGTGGAAGGTGGAATAGGTACACACACCTTTATAGGAATTTGATCTCTCCATGTCAAAGCGTGTACATGTAAGCTACAAATACTTCTTATACACCCTGTCTAGTCGTAAGTATTTAAGGCGAATGCATTGTGTTCGTTTAAGATAATTCATTTTTTCGTTTTAAAAGGTTTTTATGCACCCAAAATTGTACCTACCATTCTATGTATATATATATAACGCGTTCATTGACATTTTTTTGCGAAATTAATTCTAACAAGCTCGCGTTGAAATTACCATTAAAATATCTGATGTAAGATTAGAATGGCTTACCGATATTTAAATGTTATTTTCTTCCCTCACTTTCGACGTATTTGCAAACGTTAATAACCGAAGTACTTTTATAAATCCCATTTCATAGGCGGATCAAGCTTGAATATTTGATTTTTTTAAACAATTCTAAAGTCAAAGAGTCAGTGCCTTACATGAATTATTAATTACGATGAACCATTGTCGCTATTTAGTAAATGTTATACATTTTAAAATTCTCCAAGTTTTGGCTATTTTTTAAGATAAGGCTCTCTTATTATTATGTAACATAATTTAATTAATCAAATTTGTAAATGGCGCGTTTTGTCTCGTAATCAATATATTTTTTACAGTCAAATACAATGATATTTTATTATACGATGATAACAATTTTGACGTTTTCTGGTTTTTGGGTACGTAATTGAATCAATTATTATTTTCCAGTTTTTGTTTTTTTTGCGTAAAACCTATTTGAGAGTTTCTTAATTTCATTGAACATGATTGAATTGAGATTTCAGGTATTAGAAAGACAAATCTAGTATTATTTCGTCAGTTCATACTGTTTTGTTCTGCATGGCACAATGAGCTATTCTCTAATGTATCTAATTCTAACCGTCTTGTATTAGTAAATTCTGTACTGTCGTTCGAATGCATTTTTGCAAGAAACGAATCCGTTCAAATGGAAAGATTCGACGCCATCTTGACATATATTGCTGCAGCGATGATCTTTCTCTCAGTTAGGGCAACCATTGTGGTTTAACTGTTTTCGAATTTATTAAACGAAAGTGTATAAAAGACTTGTTTTATTATTTCAATTTCATCATTCATGATACAAGTGCCCTGAAACCGTCTCCTACCATCTGATATTAAATATGAGTAGCATCTCGTCACTAACTGCAAGCCAAAACGTGATAACTGATAAGGATGGCACATATTACATCTCGGCTAAATACTGCCAGTTTTAGTTTGTA
Source organism: Cyphoderus albinus (assembly GCA_021029165.1). Classification (NCBI taxonomy): domain Eukaryota; kingdom Metazoa; phylum Arthropoda; class Collembola; order Entomobryomorpha; family Paronellidae; genus Cyphoderus; species Cyphoderus albinus. Next base: position 9,489 of record VYYJ01002182.1, on the reverse strand, counting down.
TAAGCTGAATCTTCTATCTCTGATTTATTTCTTTTGTTACTGCATACAAGCTCGTGTTTGCATGATCACAAATTACCATCATCAAATACGAGGGCTCATCCAAATTTTTATCTGACGTTTTGTGTCATTTTGTTAAGGCGTTTTTGCAAATTTTTATAAAGGAACAAGTTTTATAAATTCAATTTTCATTGGCGGAGAATCAAGCTTTAATACAACCTGATGTGAGTATATGTACATCTTGGGGTGTATAGTAGGCTAATGGTAGTAGCAAATTCTCATTGTCAAGAAAAAATGTGCTAATGCCTTGAAAAAGTCGTGGCCGTGAATTCAACAAACGAAAAAAGTTGCGATTCATTATCTATCACAGAACATCTTTCTTGCCTTCCAATCATTGAGACATTGCGTCCTAAAGAAAAAGCACATTTGAATATAAAAAAAGGATAGAAAACCGATAGAGATATCTAAAAGTCTTCGAAGCTGCATTGTTTTGAATGGCTAAAATAGTTAATAATATGTAACTTTATTCGTTTGCAAACTCATATTTATTTAATATTTTGTAAAAAGAAAATTGTATGCCTCTATTTACCAAAAATGTTTAGATGTTAACTAAAAATATATGAATTGTTTTAATAGAGGTTTTGTTTGCCATATCGTTCTTCACTTTGGCAGTTTAGAATTTTGCAATAGAAATAATTTCATATGTAAATCGCATTTTCAGTCACATATCCTTATTAATACAAGCTCTCGAATTTGAAAAATGGCCACATAACTTTTGACAGAATGACTGCCAAGTCCTGAAAATTGGTAAACTTAATAATGATATTATCTTGTAAATTCGTGCAGCGTGTCGGTCAAAACTACTTACAAGTTTATGAATTGTAGACGATTACTTTTTACCTAAGAAAAAATGCAAACTAGTAATCGTTAAAGTTCCTGTGAGGGATGTATTATGTCCATTTACAAATAGAGTTTTCTCACCATATTGATACCGTTTAAAAATATATTAAATTGGGGGCTCAACGATTGTATGAAATATTTTACGTACATTGTACCTAGCGGTATACTGACAGGAGACCACCATACCGCGGTATACCGTGGAAATGAAAAGGAGAAAAATTCCTGAATATTTATTATCTCTTTAAAGTAATGCGGCGTTTTTTCTGTTTATTTTGATATATGACGTCATATCATAACTTCTTAATCTTACTCGTTCCGAGCAAGCTTTCAGATTTTGTAACTTTTTGATGTGCAGTTAGTGATTTGTTACCTATTACGTTTACTACTGTGACGTAATACTCACAATTTATTACATTCAAAGCCGAGAAATATAAAAACAAATCATTTCAACTATGCAGTCAAAGTGTGACGACGTTTTCTTCAAAATTTTGAAACGTGTTTTTGTTCAATTGTTGTAAAACCCGTTTTACGAATTGTGTCTCATAACTGCAGAATAATACTAATTAATAATTTATTACGATGGCACAAAGTTCATCTCGTGTCAGCCTATTACAGTAATGTTTATTTGTTGCAAGCTACACCTTTAATCCTTCATTATTTAAAAAAAAAACTGGTGTCAAATTAGTATCATCCAAGTTTGTCTTCATAATTTGACCGTTTTTCAAATCTTTGCAACGCAAAAAGGACTAGTGGAATATTGAAAATACATATTGGATTAATTGAAAATACATATTGGATTAATAGGATATGTGACCCTCAGAGTGCCTCCTGAAGGTCACTGCAAAACATGGAAGTCGACAATTTTTAGACACAAACAATTTTTTCACAATTTCTTTGGCAATTCCCATTAGACCTCAAAAGTACAGTTCACTGCCAATTTTGGTACCTAAAAGATTGTCTCTGAGTGATATTTTTGTTGACATCGCGGTTTGAGAATTTGGGTCAACCGAACGCCGTTCGCCAGATCTCTTCCACTTGCTGTTTCCTGATACATATTGTTAGTCAAGAAGATATGGTGAACGGCGTTCGCACAGTTTTCGGAGTAAAGCTTAAAAATTATCAAAATTATTTTGAAACTGTTTTAGACATATGTATACATATTTGGAATCACGTTAACGAGCTGAATATGAATCCGTTTAGAAAAACGACCAGTGGCGCCACCTGTCGAAGTTTCCACAAATTGCCATAAAATCAAAAACTGACCAAAGGACCATATTCTCCATTGTTTCTTCTTTCGATTTGTGTATTCAGTTCCTAATTAAAGCTACACAAATTTTGGAAAAGTTATCTTCAACTGTCGAATTTTGCATTTTGTTGAACAATTCTAACCTTTATAAAACTCGCAGAGGGGCGCGGAGGGGTCTAACTCCAATTACGTTATATAGAAAAAAGTATGGACTTTTTTAAGTGGTATGTATAATAGCGGGACAATGCGGGACTGAGAAGATATTTAGCTCGTGTCCGGAAAAAAGCCGCCTAGGTAAAAAGCCGCTTTGACCTAAAGCCGCCATATACAAAATGCCGCTTAACAAAATGCCGCCTGGGTAATAAGCCGCCTAGGTAATAAGCCGCCCAGGTATAAAGCCGCCTAGGTAATAAGCCGCCTAGGTAAAAAGCCGCCTGGGTAATAAGCCGCCTAGGTAAAAAGCCGCCTAGGTAATAAGCCGCTTAGGTAAAAACCCACGTAGGTAATAAGCCGCTTAGGTAAAAAACCGCCCAGATAAAAAATTGTCTATGTAATCCGCTACCTGGATAAGTGAGGTGAAAAGCAGCCGAGACCAAATTTGTCGGACATATTCATATTAACCTGTATTATATTAACAATGTTATTTTCATGTGCCTCAAATTACATCCTAACGTCACAATAATTCATAGTTTGCCTTCATTGTTCACCATTATTACAGTACTGAAAGAATCGACTTATCTCCTAATGGCAACAACTAACTATAATATAATATTAGGTACTAATCTTAACTAATACTATAGTACTAATATTCATCCTACTATTAAAATAACCATAATATAATATGAAGCATTTTATATTTGGTCTTTTCTTAAATATAATCTAACATGCTCTTGAGAAATCAACGAACATAAAATAATTTAGCGGCATCGGGTAAGAATACTTCATAGACTTTTTGTAAAAAAATAAATACGAACAAGAAATTGAGAAATAAATAAGATATTTGCAATGGATACAAAGCTGAATATGTTTGTAGCTCCAATTGGACGATTTAATCGAAGTGTGAATTTGGGTATTACTAAAACACACGGCCAATGACTCACGCCCCACAAGATGTTTGCTAGTTAATATTGATAGGTGAATTGGATGTAAAGGCGACGTTTAGTCTGGCTGGAACCACTTGACGTACAAAATTAATATTTTTAATTAGTTTTGTTGTACTTTACAATAGGTGAGAGGATTACTGTTTTGGTTAATAGGCTATAAAACAGCGTCTAAAAAGCTCGCTGCCACCTGGGAGAGTATTGTATGGCTTGACCAAATAGAAACAATTCAAAGCCGCAATGCACACTATCGTGACTCCGTGTTAAGCCAAAATTAAGGTTTGACTTTACTATACATCCCTATATACATTCTTGATTCTAAGGGAGACTAGATCACGGAAATCTCTATCAGGTTGCCCCAATGGGCACTTTGAGAAGGTCATTCAGATCTTCGTATACTTGATATTGGTTAGCATTGTTATCCTTTCTTTCCTCTTACGAATGGTGTATTTACATCTTATACAAGTTTTGGTAGCTTGAAAAAAATTACGAACATTCCGGTTGATTTAAACAAGCTTTATCTCTGAATGCGGGACGAAGGGAAACCGAGTTTTTAGTCCAACCTCAAGATCCATGGACAGTTAACACCATGCGGTGCACTAGAATGTGGAACTACCAGGAAGTAATAGAAAAAAGTTGCATATTTTTAAAAGCGTTTTTCGCTAAAATTATTGCTAGCGTTCAACATCACCGTTTGAAATTTCAAGCCTATGTTCGAATAAAGTTTACTTATATCTATCTTCTTATAGATATTCCTGGTCACGGATTATAGAAACAATACTAGATGTGTTTGTATTTGTATTGAAACTAAAAGAACTCAATTAATCTTCACACCTTAGAATAGAAGTTTTGGAGGATTATATGTTCCTTCACTATGACGCCAGTCAGTGAAATATTGGTTGCAATTGAGATCGAATTATAAGTCAAGCGGGAAAAAACCGTCAAAAATCCACAAAACGTCAAGGACAAGGAGAATGTTTTTATTATTCAGATCCTTCAGTCTGTTTGGCTGTTCTGAATATCTGCACACCTCCGCTACCAGCGGCAAGGTCAGATTTGGGTGTAACGGCAAGATTTTGATTTCATGAAGGACTTAAATCTCTTTAAACTGTACTCTTTCACGTGGGTGGGTGGCCGATTTTATGTTTCGAATATTATGCGGTCCTTTTTTATATGATTTTTAATTATGCAATTTTTGCTTATGTAGCGAAAATGCTCATGTGGTTACATTTTTAATGTGATGTAAATCTCATGTGGATACCTTTTTTATGCAAATCTTCTACGGCTTCTCATTGCTTACATTTAATAAAATGACAAATTTTATAAATTTGTCGGTTCAGTTAGTCACAGACCTCTACCTTGTCAGTGTTTAATTTTTTAGTTTAAAGTTTAAGTTTTTTATTAATGATGGAAAAACCACAAATGAATAGAAAAGGTGTTGTCCAACATGAAAACAAGAGATCAAGAAGAAGTTCGGTCAAGTTCAGTAAAATAGAATATTGCTGAATTTAGTGACATCGTACATTGGATGGGAGTTGGGAGAATTCATAGAAGGAGTTTCTTTAAATATGACAGGTAGACATGAGTTACTTCAAGAAAACGCACTGCTTGGAGACCGAAACTGACGACGAGCAAGAACGAGATTCGCTCGTTCCCGACTCAAGTTGTCACACAAGAGTCTGATACAATACTTCACCAATAGTATTATATAGGTAGCAATTGTCACAGGTTTGCAAAAAAGTCATAAAATATTATATTTTAATTACGAAATGGAAAAATGCTTATGGCATGGGAAAAAGAAAGTAAATATAGGAACCCTTCTCTCAGTTTGAAATATAAATTTTTTACCGATAGTAAAATTTTTGCAGGATAAAAAGTACGGTGTGGTATACTAAAGTTAGTAAAACTAAACAATAATACTTAAATTGTGAAAATTGCTTGAATCTGTATGTGCGTTTACTCTTTCTCCCATGTTAAATGCCATAAGGATTGTATTGAAAAATTATATTTTTATGAATTTGTTACAAACCTGTGACCGTTGCAACATAATATAATTGGTGGAAGTATTTTCTGATGTGAGAGTATAAGCTCAATCGAAAAGAATAGGTCGAACCTCGTAAGTACAACTGTAGATGTTTAAGTGTTACATTAATTTGGGCCGAATAAATATTTCCCCATATAATTAATGTTATCTTATAATTAAAAAATGCACATAAGTATTGACTGCATATGCATTTTTCACATATAAACTGACCGGATAATGATCGCTCACATAAAATCGACCCGGATCCCCTTTCACGTATAATTAAATATTATTAAAATAATTTGCACCATAAATCACAATTCAGTTAGTTTTGGAATGTCAGTTAAATCAATGATTTTATTTAACTCGGAAAAGTAGAATTAACAATTAATTATCTGCTGGAGAAAAAACAATACCACGTGCTTGTATGTTCTAAGAGAAATGGAACTCTAAAAATTGAATGCCTGTCGTTTCACCTCGTTCTCTATCCTTTTCAAATCGAATTCATTACGTTTTCTTTGTCCTGGTTGAACTTGGCTCGAAAACAGTCATTTCTTCTTTTCGTAACAAAAGAAAGTGGCTGGCTGATGCAACCACCCTCAACCGCCTCAGCATCAAGAGACAAATAAAAAGTGTACCAAGAATAGCACGTAATTAATAACAATATACATGATGGAGAATTCTGAACATGTTTCCGAATATTGGCAATCTCGTTAATTTGAGGAAGAACTTGATCCAACGTCGCCCTTTGAATTTCAGAGTACTGAATACACCGGGGAAGTCAATGAATATAACTGGCACTTCACCTAACCTGTGTGAATGTTAAGATAAAATAAAACCAAATTTTAATATCTCTATATAAAGTCAACTCTTCTATAAATTATTCATCAGTTCACGAATTTTCCATAAATTTATATTTTCGAGATGAAGTTGTCGCAAACAGTACCGAAAAGAGATGTGTGGTCGTACTAAAGGACGAAACAACAAAATTGTCTAAATAGGTTTCTTGCTCGGTGGTTCGCGATTTACATTGGTGAATTACTTCATTTGCTACAAGGACACAAATGCTGATTTAAAAAGGCCATGAATCTTGTATGAAAAACTTTTTCAGTGTTTTTGCTTTGTCACCTTTTTCTGTTTTTCATGCAAAATATTCCGCCGTTCAATTTTATTCAAATGTGGTCGCATAGTAAGTCCATGAGAAGCATACCTGATTGACCAAAAAAATTTCATTTCATTTTTCAATAAAAGTAAAGGATGAAAATGTGAAGATTACGAAAATTCTAGAGACACAAATAAAATAAAAACAAATAAAAACGTAAAATTATCGAAAATTACAAAAAATTGAATTATGGTGTATAGTCGAGTGGATTCAATATCATTTCTTGATGAGCAGCTGCAGATGCGTCTTAGCTTTGAAAGGTAAATTTAGTTATTAGACGGTGCCATTTAATCAGTGAAATTTAATAATAAGTAATTTGCTTTCTCCGATTAAACTCTCAATATGAAGTATGTTATAACTGCACACAGTCATTTTTAGCTAATTAATATGAAACTGATGAGAGAGAAACTTTGAAACTTTTTCTCGTAGGCGAAATGCTTACTTTAGATGCAAGTCACCTTTAATTTGATATTAGAGATTATGGCGGTGGTGCGCCATTTCACTTTTTCTCAGATGAGATATGCAGTTTGTATTGACCAATAGTCATAGAGTATGGAAGAAAGCGAAAGGAAGGTTTGAACTTTTTTCGACAGAATTTTGTTTGACTTCGAGAATAATCGAAAAGTAATGAATTTGAATTGAATTACGTTTTCAGAAGGCAAGCAAGAAGGTGGTTCAGAGTGAGTTGAGTTTTGAATTAGAAGAGAGAGAGAACTTAATTGACTGTGCGTGCATTTATTGTTTGTGACTTTATTTGACTTTAATTAAATGAGATTTCATTTCAAAGCTGTTTGATAATTAACTTAATTTTGCTAGAACTGATTTTAAAAAGATAATTTTAAATAAAGAGCTGTGTCCGTTTTTATTGCGAGTTAAATTAAAAAGTAGTGATTTTGAACATTGTGCATCACCTCCACCAATCAAGCCGAATCTTCCGACGGTTAGTTGGTCTGGCGTTTGGAGAAAGTAATTGTAGTAGAGTTAGAGTTAGACTGATCGACAATTTGAAAATTCAAATTATTTCGAACAAAAGTAATTCGCAATGGCATATGTTAAAACGACGACTCAAAAAGGAAAAGATAAAGTGATATATAAGGGTTTCGCGTACGTCAACGGCAAAAAATTAGTTTCCGGTGACATTTCGTGGGAGTGTGAATTGCGTCGTAGTATTAATTGCCCAGGCCGTCTTTACACGTTTGGTGACAAGTGCAAGGAAACTACCAAGCATTCAGAGCATCCGGCAGATGTAGTCAAATGCGAGGTAACAATTACAATTAATTAGCTTTGTTTTAGTTCAGTTTATCAGGGATTGGAGACAAGAGAGCCAAAGGTTATATTACTTTATTTTAAAACAATTAAAAATATTCTGCAGGTGCACAAAGTTCGAGGAGTAATGCGTGATGAAGCTAAGACGACCAGAGATACTCCATCCGTTATTGTGCGAAGGTCTACCGCTGGAATCCATGATGCTGTGACTGCAAAACTTCCAACTAAAAACACAATGAAAAGAACTTTAAGGAATGTGAAGCAGAAAGTTAATGGCATTCAGCCTCCGGCAACGTTAGAAGAATTCTGGGTTCCGGACGATATGCAACTCTCCATAACTGGAGAGAGATTTCTGCAGTGCGACAGTTGGCCTCTAGAAAACAGATTTCTCATTTTTGCAACCCCGACAAACCTGGAATTGCTTGCTACCTCAACAATGTGGCACATGGACGGTACCTTCAAGACAGCTCCATTGATGTTTACTCAACTCTATACAATACACGGATATGTGGAGGGAAAACCATTTCCGCTTGTATACTGTCTTCTTTCAAACAAAACCGCAGCATCTTACCGCGCTGTATTTGAGAAATTGCAAGAGCTTCGCCCAGGAATAAATCCCACTCGAATCATGATTGATTTTGAGCAAGCTGCAAAAAACGCTGTTTCTGCTGCATTTCCAAATGCTCATCTTTCTGGATGTTTATTCCATTTCCAACAAAGTGTTTGGAGGAACATTCAACGATTACCGGATGTTTCAGATAAGTATGAAACTAATTACATTTAAGGATACAGTTGATAAAAATTAAATGAAATGCAAAGGAAACAGTTTTATTGCAAAAATGAATTAAAAACTGATGTTATCGAAACCATTGTCGCCTATAGGTACAGAGAGGACTTGGATTATGCGACGTCGATCAAACAGCTGACTGCCTTCGTTCGATGTCCGTCGTTCCTATGAAACTTTGAAGCAGACTGAATTTTTTCAACAGCGAGAATTGGAAGGTCTGTTGGAATACTTCGAACACACATGGATTGGAATTCCGCCGAGTCGAATTTTAAATCGTTGAACCGATCCTATCTACCCTGTTGCAATGTGGAATTGTTTTGATGCAATTCAAAACGAACTCGCCAGAACAAATAACGCAATAGAAGGATGGCATCATCGATTTCAATCTCTTTTAGGGTGTCACCATCCTAATATCTTCAAATTCATCAATGAAATTAGTTTAGAAAACGACGAAGTCAGAACATCGGTAGCACGATTACAAGCTGGGGGTGCTGCCTCACCAAAAAAACGTAAGTATGTTGAACTTGATCGGCGAATTGCAAATATTGTGGAGAGTTATGACCAAATTCCTATTCTTGAATATTTACGAAGAGTTGCGCATGTAATGACAATGGGATAGTAGAAGCAAGACATGTTTTGCATTTATAAAAATAATTATTGCACATGAATTAAAATGCCTTTTTATATCACTGATAATATGTAATTCATGAAACTAAATTGGTCAGAAAATATGAACCTTATATGCAACTTTTTCCAGTGTTGGTTTATAATTTTATGAATTGTTCGAATAATGTACACTTTTACATATTATTTTCATTTTGTTGTATTTTTAATGTCGCTAATGTTAAGTTTTTGTGTACCTTGTGTGTGTCTGTTATATTTTTAAACTTTAAACTTTAAACAATAATTCTACCCGTGTGTCTTCGAATTAAGAAGGGATAACAGGTGTATCTGTCAACAAATATGCATTACAGTACTAGTAATAGGCTGACTTAAGATGTACTTTGT
>VYYJ01002181.1:0-23320 GCA_021029165.1 Cyphoderus albinus | reverse complement strand
ATTTTATGCAAATTAGATATTTCGCGCGCAATGTCTCAAGTCGCCCCATGGACACTAATTCTTGACACTACTCTATTTATATATTTTATATAAATTTTATCATTAATTATAAATTAAAAACCCCATTTAAGGCCATTGACTTTCGCGGGAATCACTTCATGGACGAAGATGTCGTCGTCGTCTCCATAAACTATAGACTGAACGCTTTCGGTTCGTCAGTTTGGCACTCCTTTTATGTTTTACTTACTACCATAATTTATTTTACGTAGTGCTAAAATCCGTATATTTTCATTCATTATAGGATTCCTGAACACTGGAGATGGAGTGGTTCGTGGAAACATGGGTTTGAAGGACCAAGTCATGGCTTTGCGTTTCGTTCGGGATAACGTGGCAGCCTTTGGAGGTGATCCCAACCGAATAACGATTTGGGGCGAATCAGCAGGAGGCGCCTCTACCCAGCTCCACACTCTTTCCCCAATGTCACAGGGCATGTTTCAGGGGGTAATAGCGTCCAGTGGATTTTCACTTGCTCACTGGAGTTTCATTCGAAAGCCAAGAGAGCAGGCGAGGCTTTTTGCAAAACAACTGGATTGTCCCACGCAAACCACTGATAAAATGGTGGATTGTCTTAAGGCTCTTCCTGGCCGCAAATTGGCTGACATTTTTCGTGGAACACATGACGTCCTTCATCCGAGGCTGGATGTATTTGCACCCACAATCGAAAGTGGATTTCCACATGAAAACGACACAGACACTTTCCTGGCGGAGCATCCCAGGGATATTTTGCGACGAGGTGATATTCGCACGAGGGTTCCCATGATTAGCGGAGTTAATGCAGAAGAGGGACTCATTTACGCAGGATGTACGTAGATTCATTGATTAGCTTAAAAAATAACCCATTAATGTATAGTAATTTCAATTTCTAATTGCTTCCTTTGATTTCAACTTGCTCAGACTTCATTCGCAATGATACCGTAAGCAAGCACCTCAACAAAAATTGGAACCATTATGGACCAGTTCTGTTGGATTATGAGGATTTGCCGCGGTGGGAGAGGAACGACGTTTCGAAACAAATTTGGAATTATTATTTGGGAAATAGAACGATGGGAATGGATACTTTGTACGAAGTCGTTAACCTCTTCTCCGATGTTAGCTTCAATAAACCATTGATTGAATCTGCAAGACTGCACTCCAAGAAATCGCCACTCTACCTATATTTATACAGTCATCGAGGAGATTTTGGCGTGGCTCAGATTTATTTCAGACTTACATTAAAGTTTCCAATTTTAATCGATGGTATCATTACAAATATCATGTCTCTGTTGATGAAGCACATTTTTGGTATAGAAGAAACACATTACGGAACATGCCACGCCGATGAACAGGTACACACATAAGAAAATAAATTGTGGAAGTTACTTTTCAAACAATTTGTAATTGTCTTGTTATTTTATAAATTACTACAGGCCCTATTTTTCAAGATGCATCCTCTCTTAAGCACCATAAATCCAGGTCATCGAGAATACCCTTTATCAAGAGAACTTGTTCGAGTTTGGGCAAGTTTTGCAAAAACGGGGTAAGACGAACTTTTAAAAGTTTATTTTTGTATTTTTGCAAACCGACTGATGCTTTAATAATTGTTCATTATCAAATGTGGCAGGAAACCGGACGGCTTTATGGGACACGATTGGGAGCCAGTGTCTTCAGACCGTCCCCTTAAATTCATGAAATTGACTGATGAACTCGACGAAGGCATGATGTCTCCACCATGGCTGTCGAGGCTCAAATTTTTAAATACACTTCCGGGATTCCAATGTTCCGAAACGGAGTACACAAATAGCAGTATTTATCCAGTTAGAAACAACCTTTGTTTCTAAACTTAGATAGAAACAAGATTACAATTAAGTGTATTGTAATAATAATGAGTTATCTCTGGTGACTCTAAACTCTCAGTCTGGTCATTTGTTAGTTTTTGTCTTCTTCATTAAAGCTGTGCTTATGTTATTTAGGTATTTTCTAAACGCAGTTTAGAATTCGCGTCAAGTTTAGTTATGTAAGTAGTAAAGTCGGGGTTTTATTACATTACATTTACTTAGTGGGTTAGAGATGAAGGTTTTTCATAGCATTTAAATTAACTGAGAGTTAGCGTAAAAGTAGGGAGAGTTATTGTTATTTTAGTGTATGCATTCGTGTATTTTTCCATGGACTGTTACATCATTTCTTTGACTGTTTGAAAATATAAGGAAAAGCTCTCCTTTACTAAATTAGGTAAGGTAATGATCATCAGCGAAGTTTACAAATGCTAATGATTAATTGCTACTTCGTCAGTCATACCACAATTTCCTTCGCTCAAAAAACAAAGTAGATAGATTGTAGATTGCCATGAAATGCTTATTATTAAGACGTACTTTTTAATAGTGTGAGCAAAAAGCTAGAAGAAAACAATAAAAAATGAAGAAGGGTCAGTGGTGGTAAACCAGTATTAATGAGACCTGTTTGATTATTTCATTTTCTCATTCCTTATCATTATTTTATTGCTGCCTTTTTATTACTTAACAGGTTAAAAAAAATTTGTTACTTGTTCTGTTCTCACATTATCTGAATCTGAAAACACTTTCGCTGGGATAGGTTCATCAGCAAATCAGCCCAACAGTGACAAACTGATTCAAATGTTGAAATTAAGTTTCATCCGCCCAAATAAAATTTCTCCCATTCAGCAAAGCTTCACGTGACAAAACAAAGTGAATTTTGTGACAATGTTACAGAAACTCATTTGAATGTGATGAGTGTAGCAATCAAGTACAGAATACATTGTACAGCAAATTGAGAAGTAAAAGTCTCTGTTATTAAAGATAATGATGTTTACATCACGTCGCAAATTTCAGGTTTATTCGCAGAAAGAACACGCATCTTTGAACCCACTACGTCCTTCTGCCAGAATTTAACGGAACAAAAACACCAATTTTTGTCAATGGAAAATTTTGGTTCCTGTGGGTGAATAACCACAGAAAATAATCTGCTGCATTTCACCACACTGCCGGATGAAAGGATGATTGGATGCATTCATTTCTATGATAAACATAACAAAACTAGCCAAGTCTGGTCTGGTATTATGGAGTTGTACTTGTCGAGTAAGTCGAGTGTTTAGGTATTTAGAGAAGATCTTCCTTTTTCATGACCTTATGCCATTTTCATTATGAATTAAATCTCGCTGCCGCTGCCGCAATTATAATAGCATTTTATGTCCACATTTACATGCGCCAAATTCATGCCAAAATTGCAAACTACAAGCATTAAAATGCCACATTGTACACGCGGATCTCATTTTGTAGCGAAGAGTTCATTTCTAAAACAAATATTTTATACGAGGAAGACAGTTTACCTTGAGATGGTTCGTTCGCTGTACAAAAACCACTCAGTTGGTCAACCACTATTCAGAACTTAACATTCAGCGAGATTATGATTATGCAGACAAGCGTTATGAGGTACGGTACCTGTGAATTGCAAGTTAGCGATTAATGAATGCAACAAAATTATAATATTCAGAACTTGGGGCATTGTGAACCGCATATAAAATCGCCTTCCAAGAAAATCGTATCAGAACTCAGAACACTCATTTTTTCGCAAAAATATTCTGTTGACGTATACAAACGTTAGGTACTAGTATGCACCTTGCTCTTCTCGCTTGACTACTACGTAGGTATACAATTAAATACATAGAATGGAAAATCTCGCCTCTTTTTTCGCAGAGACAAAAACACGCACATATCATGAAGAATGAGAATGAAGAAACTGCTAAAGTTATAGTTTCGAGCAAAAAATTGCCTGCATGTTTGCATCAATATTAAACATAGTTGTTTATTGTGAGAATTTGCAGAAAACACTGCTTACTACAAATATTTTATTAATAGAGGTAGTCCCTTCTTTTACACAAATTTCTTGCGCTACAGGTCTCAAGTTTACACTGCAAATTCAGCAGTGAATTATTCGTTGCTCCGGCTGAAAATTTAAACAGGAGCACCTGCGAATGTAAAGTTGTTCGTTTGATAATCACCTTTTATTATTATAAGTGTATCAATGGCTTGGTGGGGTTTCCATTAACTTCTTCAATGTTATTATACTATACCTACATAAACCCATAATATGATCGCACTCAAGAGTTAATAAAAACGAAAACGTTGTGTTATGGAACAGTAAAAGAAAATTTATTCGCCTTCGTAGACCATTATTTGGTCAGTTGGTAGAAAATTTGCAGAGTGGTTTCATATTTGCGGTTTGTTGTTGTTCAACACAAAGACAAAATTACCTAGAAGAACAAATGTGAAATCACAATCATGTACAAATAAAATAATCACACACTGGAGCCGCCTCGGTTATTAGCTGAAGAAACTCACATTGTAAATTGTGACTCACCTTTTTTCTTACAAATCGGATCTTGTGAATCAGTGATGACAATCTCTGCGGTGGATTGTGGTGTCTTTACCTTTGAATAAATACAAAAACATTCATTTTACTGTCGAACTTAGTGAGCGACAGGCGTCAACGACTAGGTAGTCCGGAGCATTTCTCATGTTGCCCCTCTACTTTGCAGTTTTGTAGAATTAAGTTCATTTTAATCTGTGTGATCGGTAATTGTACGGTTTTGTAAGTGTAGTGATAACTATGCAAACTCAAATTAGACCTCCTATTACACTCCTTTTCGGTGCACTTAATTATTTTTATAACACCGCCAACAATGTTGCGCAAGTGGCAAACCTACGAACTCCAGGCAGTGAGACGTACGTCTGGGCTGATACCACACCGGGCCGGGTAAGGGGAACGAAGGAAGCGTCCAGAATCGGGAAAAGCATCTACCAATTTCGTGGGATTCCATACGCAATGGCTCCAGTTGGAGACCTTCGATTTGAGGTGATTTTTAAGTTTCTTTTAAGTTCTTTGGATTTACAAGTTTTAATCATTTGCCATTCACCCAAACGTTTGATGTTATTCCATGCATTCATTTATTGCAAACATTTCGACCAGTTAGATTTTAACTGACGTTTGCCTTGAGCATGGAATTGGTAATTTTTTTCTGCATGCGGAATGAACTCAAGTTCATTTATTTTTCAGCTGTACAACTTAATCGAATTGAGTTTGAAAAAATAGTGGATTTGGCAATGGTGGCAATGACTTTTTTGCATTCAATACAACATGATCAATATTTTTAATAGCAGTTGCATTACTGTTGTGCATATACAGCCTCCAGTACCGCATGAAGGTTGGGAAGGAGTCCTTGACGCAACGTCGTTCAAGTCGCAATGTTGGCAGATGAGTGTGGTCACTAGACAGATCATCGGAAGTGAGGACTGTCTATTTCTGAATGTCTACAGCAGACGTGTAAGCAAATAAATTAATTCTAGTTTTTCATTAAAACTTCCGTACACAACAAAATTGTTAATTGTGACTCAATAACTCCTATTTGGCAAAAAACATATCGAAATTGTAAGGAAGCGTTTATTAAGTTTCGAAACTCTTTTATGATGGTATATGAATGTTAAAATGTTTAGATTTGTAAACGAAGAGAAGTGCAATTAACGATGCCGAAGTGTAATCGTGATAATTTAGACATTTAAATGTTTTTGGCTCTCCAAAATCTCAGGGTTTCATTCAATCTTGCGCTTGGTTGAGCTTTTAGAAGTTGTAGTTTCTTTTATAATGGTCTTAATCTGATCGAGTAATTATGTATTACGATGAGTTGCGATTGCAAGAGAAAATAATTTTTTGCTTTTACACGGAATTCATTGCACATTCTCAGGAAACATCAAAGCTACTGGCTTTTTTGTGTGTGCAATAGGTGCGAAAATAGATGGTTAATTACAATTTCTTTGTTTGCTTCCCACGGGATCTTCCAAATATTATCCTTAATAAGAAAAAGAATTTAAGAAAGGGCAAATATTACGATTACATTACATTACACATTACAACAACGCTTGGGAACTAATATTGTACACACGCATAATTTCGATAAAATGATTGAGCATTGAACTGCGTACGTGACGCTCGCTTGGTTCCAGAGCCATTTTTTATTAATAAAATAGGATTTTATCATGAAAAGAAATTTTCCTTATTATTTACCTCTTAGATATAGCGTTTAATGAAATAAAAAAGTGTGTAAAGAAAAGAATGGCAAAGTTTTTACAGTCCTTATGTAAACACGCTATAAACATCTTCACATTTCTCATGAAATAGTGAATATTTATTCTAACCAAACGAAGCGTTACCTTAAATTAAAATCCAATGTCATGTTTTTATTGAATGGAAGTAGGAACTTTTGCTCACACACCATAACGTGACAATTTAAAATTCCGCAGAAAACAATGTGACATTGCAAAAATTTTATTAGCCAATATTTGGTTTCGCGATTATTAACAGGCATACACGAAAGATGATCTTCCTAAATCTAATGAACAATCTCACCCCGTCATAGTTTTTATACATGGAGGTACGAAAATTCACACATTAAATAACTGATATAATGGATAAACAATTCTAGTATTTGTTATCTGACTGATTTATCTATCTGGGTAATTCCAGGCTTATTCATGTCCGGCGGGTCTAACATTTACAGGTTATTTTTTTAATAACGTTAATAATAATAATATTTAATAATGTTAATTTATTTATTTTTATTAACATTTACAGACCCAAGTACTTTTTAGACGAAGACGTAGTTCTTGTCACGTTTAACTATAGATTAGCAAGCTATGGATTTCTCAACACTGGAGATGGGCGTATTGCTGGAAATATGGGCTTGAAAGACCAGGTTGGATACTGAAACATTTTCCTTGTACATACATAATCCAAACTTCCAAACTCTAAATGCAATGTAAAAATAAGTGTGACTGTGCCAAATTAATGTTCCTACGCTTTGTCGGCAGGTTTTGGCAATGGAATGGGTACAAGATAATATTAGGTACTTTAATGGTGACCCGAAACGTGTCACAATTTTGGGCGAAAGCGCAGGTACTTCATTATACATATCTACTTAAGATAATGACCAGTGCTTAAGTGCCTTGATTACTGAAAGTCTGTCACTGTTAATACCACCAGGATCCGTTAGTGTTCATCTTCATACATTGTCACCAATGTCGAAAGGTGAGAATCTTCCATTTACATATTGTAGATACACACAGGCTCATAAGCTTCTTTGTCATGACATAAGCCATTAATTACTGTATGGTATGACGCAGGGTTATTCGCGGGTGCCATTTCTCAAAGTGGTACGGCCCTGGCACCCTGGGGCCTGATTGAGGACCCAATAACCCAGGCGAACGAGTTCGCCACCGGACTTGATTGTCCCACAGATGACGGTGAACGCATGGTTAAGTGTCTGAAAACACTTCCAGCGATGAAGATTGCAAGATACCATATCGGATATATTGTAAGCCATGATAAGTTCGAACTAAGCTCTTGTTGAACTACTGAGAGAGAGAAATATTTTGCAATTGATTTTTTTTTGCAGAAAGCTTTAGCTGAAGAGAAGCATTCGCTGTTCGGGCCTACAGTCGAAAATAAACACAATGGTACATATTTCCTTCCTGCCCGTCCATTGGAACTGATGAGACGGGGCAGAATTTCCAAAACACCGTGGATAGCAGGTGTAAACTCTGGCGAAGGACTAGTCCATCTTATAGGTATCAATTGCACTCTATTAATATCGTTTATGGAAAATGTATCATTCACTAAAAAAGCTAATAACATTTTGTCATAGCAATTTTGAGAAATGAGACAATGCGAAAGATTCTTAATAGCAAGTGGGATCAGTTTGCCCCGGTTCTTCTTAGTTATCAACATCACGGAAATAAAGCGGAGTTAAACAGGGAAGTGAAACGATTCTACTTAAATGACGATCCAGTGACCCAAAACAATGCAAGGGAAACTGCAAACATGGTTTCCGATAGGAACTTTTTCCTGGATAACCACGATGCTGCTTTATTGCAAGCAAAAAGTGCCCCCACTTACATTTACTACTACACATACCAGGGACTATTTGCACTGGGAAATCTACTTTTCTCCAGAACGCCCCTGCCACTCCCAGACAATTTAGACTACTTGGTAGCTACAGGACTAAATTGGGTTACTTCCAACCTCTTGAGACGTAGGCGGAAAAGCAAATTAGGTATGACAAATTCAAGACTCTGTTCATCATATTTAATAATCGTTAATTATTTAAAGTTTCAATAATATGGTGTGTAATTTTTTATTGCAGGAATTTGTCACAGGTAAATAATCCACTTGCGTATTCTAACATAAGCCCAAATAATATTAATGTTCGTGAGCATTTGAAACTAAAAAAGTTTTCTATTATGTACAGTGATGAAATGCCTCTTCTCTTCAACATCCCTCTCATAAGACGAGAAATTACGCACAATGATGTGGATTATGAGTTCAGTCGAAAATTCATTAAGCTCTGGGTGTCCTTTGCGGAAAACGGGTACTGTTCTTTGATGAATTACTACAGTAAGATGAATCGAATGAAATCAAGTATTGACAAAGTGGTTAAATTTTCTGCAGAGTTCCGAACACAATGACAGCGGACGAACTTGTGAACTGGGAATCAGTTCGCGAAACGAATCCTGATTTAGAGGATGTTCCCCTGAAACGACTTCAACTTGATAAAAATTTCGCAATAATTGACGAACCGTTTTATAGAAGAATTCAGTTTTGGAAAAACAATTCAATATCGTATTTATAAATATTACGCTGATCGTAATTTATTCTTATTTTTTTGACTTACCAAGGGCTCTGTATTTGAGGAATTAGAGCCGATAGATTTTTACAGTTACAAAGAGTTTTGTTATAAAAATGCAACTATTGCATCTACAAAATAAAAATTAAATATTTACAGAACACTGATATTGTGAATGAAGTAGGCATATTTACCCGCATTTCTAAAGTTGAAACTGGGATAGAAATCATAGAATTACGGATTGAATAGCACAACGAGATGAGATTGAACAATATATTAAAAAGGGTGCTGTCCCGTAATAAAATCACTCATTCAATTAATTAATACATCTCGATCTAAAAGTACAATTAGGAATAAAAATACTTTAAGGCGGTATTTTTACTCCACAGTCTTCATCAGTTTCTATTCCAGCGTCTTCCAAGAAGGTAGCCTTGGGCATTTCACAATTGTCCAAAATGGCATCTGCAATGCCCATGCACATCCGCTTACGACTTCTCCATTGTTTAATGGCCTTTTCACGTTTGGAACGGATTTCATTTCGTTCTTCTTTACTCATCACCTCCCCTTGAGCTTCTGAGAGGGTTTTGTACTTTGCTGCTAATTCTTCCGTTTCTTTAGTCCACTAAAACAAATATAAAAATAAAGTCGCTCCGTTTATTAAATGGATTTAAAACCACCGTACAGTCATGAAAAATGAATTTCTCTAATCAAAAATGCCTTACTTTAGAAACTAATAGCCTAGCATCCTCTGTTGTCATTGAACTGTTGACTAATTTCAACTGCGATTGGGCTTCTTTAACCTCCTCTTGATTTCGCTTGCAAGATTTCTCCAATTCCTCCACTTTACCATCCATCGTCCTCAACTCATCTGGACTGGAGTCTGCAAACTTTCCCTGGTCAACGAGATAAACCTTCTGCTTCCCATAAGTTTTCTCTCTGACGTTCCCATTCTAACGTTCACATCAAAACAAATCACACATAAAAATATATTCCACATACAATCGAAACTCTTACGAAACAATAATCTACTACAAAATCATCAATTCCAATTATTCAAAAATTCACGTTTACCTGAGCCAACGTATCCAACGCCTTCTGCACCGCTGTCTTGCCATGTTCTTTGTGCAGATTCAGAACAATGTCATTGACACTGTAGGGGCGATTTTGGTCCGTCAAATATTTCAGAACCGCAGTTTCCGTTGCCGCATCCTTGGATTTGCTCATCTTGTAAACGATGAAGGATGATAGAAATCGGAAATATTTGGGAAACGCACACGCTGACAAATCTAATACACTTGACAATGTCAGTTCAAACTCTCAAACTGGCGAAAGTTTTAGTGAATTGTGAATAATTAAAAATGAAACTTTATAATAAACTAAAACTAGAACAATTAACAAAAGAGGGTCACTTCAAAACAATAGTTCATATGAATGATTTTAGCATAACAAATACAAAACACTAAAACACAACACATGACATTATTTTTTTTTTTTTTTCAGTTCCAGTTTCATTTCATCTTCAACTCGATTTTCTCTCTAGAAGCGAACAAAGATTTTGTCTTACCTTACCTGGTGCATTGAAACCGCGCAGAGTGTGGGCTGACGAAACAAAATCTGCGAGTGCGACCCTAACCTACCCATGTATTTCATATATTTTCAGAACATGCGGAAGATGCTTATCCTTTCCATATCCATACAGCTGCAGCTGCTGCAGTTGCTATTCCCTCCCATGTTATCCTTGAAAAGAAACGAAAAGAAGAGGAAGAGGCAGGCATAAGGCACGAGCTTTAGCAAAACCACCACCGCAACAAAACAACGAGCGACAGGAATCAGTTGACTTTCCTCATTTCCTCCTCTTTCGTTCTCTTGTCCTTCTCACAATCTCTCACGCACGCATTCAATCTTCTTTTGGGAAGTGACGACCTCCCAAGTTTCTATCATCCGCATCCCGCATTACACCAAAATTCAATAAATCTTTTCTATTTTTCCTCCAAAGTCGAAAGCAAGGGGAACTCCAACTCCGCAGACTGTAGAGCAGCAACGGTTTAGAGTGTGGACACACAGAGGACATTCAGGCTGAAAGGTGGTTTACAAAAGCGGAAGATTCGCTTTTAGTTCACTTTCATTGCTGCTCCAACAACAAGGTAATAGTAGTAAAGTAAATGGAAAAAGTTCATTTCATTAGAATTGGTAAACACATTCTTGGCCCAGACCACAGGCAGGCAGAAATGTGAGATTTAGACCGTGCGTGACCGTGTTGTAGGAAGAACGAAGGAAGTTGCAGTGAATCGAAGAAAGAAAGAGAAACGCAAACGTAAAAGTTTGGAGGTCGGGAGGATTTCGGTTTTTTCCCTGCTGCGATTCCGATTGATTAGGCAAATTCATTCAATGTGCTTGTGCTACTGACCAACTGACCTGACCTTTTGTCCTCTTTTCTTTCACACCTTCTGGTCGGTTGACAATTTCTAACTGAACTATAGTTACTAACTGTACTTACTGTTAATAATAATTATTATTAATTATTGAAAGTTGTTTCTATTCGTCAAAACTAGAAGTAGGTATGTTACTTTGATAGAGTAAAATTAGTAGGATAGGATAAGTTAAAACATCAACATGTGTGATACACGCTTAATGCGAGGCGAATAAGGTTTACAAGGAGGGAGTTGCAAGATTATCTTCAGGTGTTGGGGCGTCAATTCTTACGTGCCATCTTCAAGCAAGTAGAAGGAGGTAGGAGAAACGGAAGAAGGTGTATTTAAGTTCATTAACTGTTCATCAGCCTAAACCTAATTACTTCCTTTTAATAGCTCGGTCCGTATTGGTAAATAGTAAAGTTTCCGGAGTTTTCGTCAATCCTCCTGCTTGTGCTTGCCACATGCAATGGCTCAATCCGTTGGCCCAACTTACTTCTACGAAGATGAAGTCTACCGTGTTGGAAAGACAGGGGACGTGGAGTTTGGAATGGTCACCGAAAACTGGGAGATGTATTCCAGCAGTGATGATGACGACGACATGCACGGAGATAAGGTGCTTCCAGGACATGTTTGCGTTTCGTGGTATCCTAAAGGGAAAGAGGAAGTCCTGGCGGAATCAAAGGTCTCGGTCTCGATAAACTATATATTAAAAAAACATTCATTTGGTTTGGCTTCGTTATTAATTAGTTGTTTTGCTTCTTTTAAAGGTGAAACTAAGCGCGAGATCACTAATGCCCGGTGACGTTGTTCGACGCCTAATTGCTGGTAAAGACACACAAAGAGGTTACTGCAGGTCTGTTAAAGTTCGTGCTGCCGTCCAGGTTGTTGGAACCAAAAAAGTCATTCCGAACATTTCAGCATCAGACTTAGTTCCTGTTCAGGTAATTTCCAATTGTTTATTTTCTGTAACATCCAATGTTCAAAAGCCATGTGCACCTTTTCAGTTCTTCCCTTCCTTAATGGGAAATTTTGTGTGATAATTTCAGAAATTAACACCGGAAGTAGCCGTTTACTTAGACACTTGGATTGGCGTAATCCGTGATATGAAGTAATCTTTTAAAAACTTTACATATAGAATTCAAAATCCTTTTATGTCCAACGTCTAAATGTGATATTGTCATGTTTGTTTTTGTCATTTATTTTATTGTTATATGGGTCATGTTTCATTCCTTTGTAGGTATCGACTACATTTGAAATTCGCCGATAATTCCACTTGTGAAGTAGACAGTTCTCTCATTGTGGAACACTTTGAAGATGTTCGCCGGGGTTTTGATAGTTTTCATTCGTCAGACATTTTTTACCCTGGCCAAAAGTTAAAGGGACCCATGAAATTTCTAAAGGGCGCCGAGTGGTCATACTGTTCCGATGACATGAAACGAGCAAAAGATAGAAAGTATGTTACAGTTGTGGTGACCGATGTTGTTCCATCGTCAATGATTGTTCAGTGGCAGTGGCAGACACCCGAATGCCCTTTAGAAGCGCCCCCAGAAAATATTGAATGGCAAAAAAATCCACCTCCAGACACAGTCAAGGGAGACATCCTCAAGCGAGTAAAAACACTCAACCTTTTCGAATCCTGCACTGTACAATTAGGAGATGTGAGTTACTATTCTACAAAATCTGGGGACATCTTCATTGAAAAGGTGTCTTGGAGAAAAACTCTGCCCAGTTGCCATTCTAAGGAAATTTCAACTACTGGTTCTGTCTCCGGGGTTGGAAAGGATGGTAAGAATGATGTGAGCAGTAAGCAAGAAGATGCAGCAAAGGAGGCAGATGAAGGTAATCCAGAGGGTGTGATAAACGACCCGGCCCAAACAGAAGCAATGGACACTGGCGAGGCTGGAACTGACACAGAGAAAAACAATAACAGCCTGCCAAAGGGAAACTCAGTAAGAACAAAAATAAGAGATAAAAACTGTTAACTATTACTGCCGTTGAGTCGTTGGTTTTAAATAATATTATTTGATTATTTAGACAACCACCAACAAACGAACATTGCCTCGTTTGTCTACAAAAGCCCTGAGGAAAAAGAAGCTCAAGAAAGCCCGTGCTCCCAGTATTCCTCCACCTTCCATTATACAGTCACTTACGTCGCGCGTCGTTGTTGAAACAGTCCATACAGACGCTTTAGTGGATGTAGTATGGCAGGTATGGACATCTTGTAGAATCTAACAATAACCGTTGATTTTAATTCTGGTTTCTGGAAAAGTAAAATTTAAAATTGGCATTTTCAATTGCAGGATGGGACTTACGAGGAAGGGATTTCAAGTATTGAACTGTATCCTATTCATCATTTAGATGATCACGAATTTTTTCCAGGCGACTTTGTGATAAGGGCGGATGCCAGTGATCCTAGGACGTACGGTGTCATTCAGAAAATGGATCACTCAGAAAGGGTAGCTGTTGTGAAATGGTTTGAAGCCTATTCTTATGCTGGCGAGCAAAAACCAAAAGAGCTTGAAGAAGCAGAAATGTCGGTTTTTGACATCAAGGATCATCCAGACTTTCGCTTTCGTCCAGGAACAATCGTCATTCGGGTAGCCAATCTGGCAGGACAATCTTGCGGAGCAGGCCAGATTATGGATAACTACCCAGATGGACAAGTGCGTGTTTGGTGGGCAAACTCAACCGTAACAGCTTGTTGGCCCCAGGATTTGTTCCGTCTTGGAGAGTACGATTCAGATGAAGGAGAAATTTGGGACGATCCCGGTGCAAATTCAGATATCGAAGATGGTGACGACGATGACGATGCTGCCAGTGATTCGTCGTGGGTGACGGAAACTGAGGAAGAGGTTAATGAGTCACAGACCGGCCCTGAATGTGCGAATAGGTATCAAACAATTGGAAAACTGATTGACAAAATTCAGAGTACGCTGGTGAAAACTCGAGAAACAATAGTAGCATCTGGGTCTGTGTCAATTGAGAACGGAATCGCAGATAGTCCATCTGTCGCCAAATTAGTAAACAATGAGCAACCTAGTCTTACGAAAAAGCTTCTTTTAATTTACAAGGACTGCCAGTAAGTAACGGCTAATAAGCATATATAATATATATTTTTTGACTGTATAAAATTGGCTGTTACCGATAATATTATTTTGTTTTATTTGCTACAGATACTTAGATAAGATGATGGGAACAAAGTTTTTCGACGTGGACGACTTGAAAAATTGGTACAAAGGAAAAGAAGGCGTGTCATCAAAATCTCGTCGTATGGTTGAACAGATCTCTAGAATGTTTGATATTCCAGCTGACGGAAAAACAGCGTTACGAAGACTTAGTACTGGATCTGATTATCATTTATCAATTTCTGGTGATAATGACCCCAAGCAAATTAGCGCTAGTAGCTCGCATACCTCGATTTGTGGGAGCTCAAAAGAGGGATCTGTTCCTCCTGGCGAAGCAATGGAGACGGTCACCGAAGAAGGGTCGAATGCGTCCGGTGGAAGCACAAACTTTCTTTCGTACGAGTTGTGCTCAATAATTCTGAACAAATTGTTGAAAGTGCATGGAGAATATCAAAAGCGTTTTGGGTCTGGTGTCATTGTGTCAGACGAGTTAAATTCTAGCAGTGGGAGTAATGCAACTGTTCCCGAAGGAGAAAGTACAGTAACTCCTGTGGTGGATGTTGAGAACACTCCCCAAACCGAAAATGGAAAAATTGACGATCAAGATACCAGCGTCAAAGAGAATGGTGTTACGGAGGTACAAAAATCAGGATTAATAAAAGGACTTTTAAGACTATTGAAAGGTGATTGCGTCAATGTTAATTCTGCTGAACAGACTGTTGAACCAAAAGACGCTCACGCCGATAACGTTGCGCCTCCTCTTCCGTCTGCGGATCCTTGCCCAGCAAGTAGTGATATTAGTTCTCCGGATGCGGACGGTCCTCGAAGTAATTTTACGATGAATGAGACTGTACCTGACACCCACAGATACCGTCTCACTTCCCTGCAGCCACAGAATCAAAAGAGTTTTATTAAGGCAGTTCAAAAAGAAGTTGCTCTGATGCGAGGATCTCTGCCGGAAGGAATTTTTGTCAAAGCTTATGAAGACAGAATGGTAATTCAGTGCACTAAACACATTGAGTTTTTGAAAAACGATTCTTTGTAGAATTAAGTTAGAATTCATCATTTTTCGTGCATGTTTTAGGATTTATTTTCTGTGATGATTCGCGGCCCTGAGAAAACGCCGTACGAAGATGGCATTTTCTTCTTTGACATTCAGCTGCCCCAGACCTACCCTTCGACACCACCTTTAGTGCATTACGTGTCGTTTTGTACCGATCGACTGAATCCGAACCTGTATGAAGAAGGAAAAGTTTGTGTGTCTTTGTTGGGAACATGGAGTGGAAAAGGGTCAGAGCTATGGCAGATGCAAAGCAGCTCTATTTTACAGCTTCTTGTTTCTATTCAAGGTTATTGGAATTTAGTATTCAAAATAATTCCGTTTTTACGATTTACCTTATGCCAACATGAAACTTAATTATACATTTATTTCGCTAGGCCTAATTCTTGTACCCGAGCCATATTATAATGAAGCTGGATATGAAAAGCAAAGAGGCAGCCAGCAAGGAACGGAAAACTCGCGAATGTACAACGAAATGGTTTTGATAAAGCTGGTTCAGTCAATGTCCAGAATGCTTATCAATCCTCCAGCTCCTTGGGAAAAGGAGGCAGTTGTTCATATTCAGAAATATGGACTCAGGTATGGCAAACAAAAATAGATTTACTTTAACTCTTTTTTTTGTCATTTTTAGATTTAGTCATTGTTCATGTTATTTGTTATCTATTTTAGGATGGTAGAAAGATACACCAAATGGCTTTTGGCGTCTGAGAGTAAGTTGAAAATCACTATTGGCACACTGTCTTCAATAGTTTATATAACCGAGTTATTTTACGTTTTAGGTCAACCGTCGGACAACCCGGTGCCGGGCTCACTTCCTGACTTCCCACTGTTGCCTGTGTCTAAAGGCTTCTCAATAACGCTCAAAAAGACCTTGGACAATTTTGCAAAACTATGTGCCACGAAGCAACCGTCTACTAGTGATAGTGCTACTTCTAAGAACTGTGTAAGTTCCACTTCTAATGATTCCACCGAACGAGTCACATGATGACAAGAACAGTCCTATACCTGCGTCCAGTTTCAATACGAACGGTGTTTCCAATAATTTATGTAAATCACAATAACTCTCTCGGTAAAATTCTAGTTCAATAATCGTAACAAATTGTATCATCATAATCATCATATTGTAAATCCTTACTATCATCGTTAAAATGCATTAAGCTATGCTGATGCTGGCCAACAGTAAATTTTTGTTAAAATTTTAACGAAGAAAAAGCTTTATAAAAATCTGCTTGTGCTTGTTGTTACAATTCAAATCTAAATCAGCCTATTCAAATCGAAATGTAATTAACCTACATTACGAATATATGTACCAAAGCAATCGTGCTGGACAGAGCCGGTTTAATTAGTATTTTGCTTTAATTATGTATTTCTGCTTCAAATTAATCCTTCATCGCTATTCGCTAATAAATGAGCATATTACATTTCAATTTTGTTATCTTGTTCATTCAATCACTCGATTTTAATATTTAAAATCTTTGTTTTGTTTGAGTCGCTCTAATTAATTGATATCGAATCTAAATTTGTACAATTTAAGTAAATATGTCTGGCACGTCACCACAGGACATTGATTTGAACGCTTCTTATTTTACGCAGGCTTTCGATTTGGAAACCTCGCATGCTAAAATGCAGATCTTTCATTCAATTTAGATAATGCAACTATAGAATATACTTTAGTAGATAAAACATCTCGAAATTTTAAATCTACCACATGGTCGAAAGTTACATTCTCTATAAAGCCAAAACAAATATAGTTCACTATCGTCTTTAGATTTACAAATTGAAAAATGTAAAGTATAAAATAATTAGTGTTGCAATTGCAACTCAACTGATGATGTCAATTAAAAAAACTATTTTAGAATAAGTTATCTTCACCATATTGTAGATCTAATACCAATTCGAAATCGTTTGTGGTTTCAAAATGATATTAAAATACTTATCATCATCTTCGTAATCGGACTTGTATTTATTATTGTATTATTATATTACAATTAATTTATTGATACATAGAGAAAACTATAAAAACAAATAATACGTATTTAACTGAAGATTCTCCATTAAAGTGAGACTGAGTGAGTAGATAATTAAATTATTTAATATTGCAACTGTAAAATTCAGAAAGTACTAACAGATATTTTAAGAATCGTTCCAGTTCCAGTGCGAAAATCAGTAGAAAGATGTTATCAAAATGTAATTAAAATTACAAATCAAATTATTTTCCGATTCCGACATACTATCAAGTCTATAGTATTTATATAGGCTTATTTTTGTTTCATCACCAATCAAATCATTCTAAAACCCATCCTATAATACATGGTGCGGTTGAGAAAAAGATACTAAACAAAGGTAAAAAAATCAAATCAAAACCAATGTAGAAATTAGTTTACCAAGAAGTCAAAAATAAAAAAGAAGAGTTGAAAATGTAGCTAATCGAAATCAAATCAACAAAATGGTCTAATTTGTGAGTCACGATTCGTGACATGACGTGTAATTGCATTGTAATATTGACTATTTTTATCCCTTCTTGCCTTGTAACTTGAAAGAAGGTTTATTTATAAATAACAATGAATGCAATAATAAAAGGCAGTCTATTAATTTAATTAACTTTTACCTGTCCTGTTGAAATTATTTAGAGAGAGCATAATTAAATAGTGAGTTATTCAATCAGCATCTGCATTAGCATTATCAGCATCATATCACATCAACAAATGTGGCTTGGGGTATAATGCTACATGAGTAACAAAGAGTTGTCAAATTCAAGCGAAGTCCAAAGGGGTAAATAAATAAAAGTTCCCCGCTGAACAACAACAGCTTGATACAATTTCCGACTTTCCGAGTGCATTTCATTTCAGTCAGTGGCGAGAGCAATAATTGAAAGATGAATTAGTTTTACATTGGCCGCTGCGCTGCTGAGTGTGAGATAACTAAGTTATCATAACTTCCTTGCTAACATTTGGACTTGAGGGTTATTTAATTTTACTATTGGGCTACCACTTTACCGTTTGGCGTTTTCGTGTATTTGTG
The DNA here is from genome assembly GCA_021029165.1 of Cyphoderus albinus. Classification (NCBI taxonomy): domain Eukaryota; kingdom Metazoa; phylum Arthropoda; class Collembola; order Entomobryomorpha; family Paronellidae; genus Cyphoderus; species Cyphoderus albinus. The sequence goes on along the minus strand of VYYJ01002181.1, from coordinate 4,972 downwards.
GTTGAAAGTTGAAAGGGAGGAAGTGACTGGAGTGAGCAAAATGGATAGTGAAAAAAAGTTTGACATTGTGGACGAAGGGCCGCCATCAACGGGGTCCAACTCCGGATTGGAAGCTCCACCCTCTTCCGTCCCAGAGACGGGGTCAGAAATAATGGAAAAAGAGGAGTCGAGTAACGAGCCGGCGTCTGTAAAAGATTCGTCCATTTTAGAAATGGAGGTTGAAGACAGCAACACCGGTGACACGATCACAAGCAATCCAGAAATAGATCTGGGATCCGCTGCGGCAGCTGCAACTGCTGTGATAATGGAGGATACGGAGAAGCTGGAGGAGTCCGAAGGTTCATTGGGCGTTGCTGCAGAAATTACGGATACGCCCGACAGTCCTACTGAGGATTTTAACAACGATGATAATCCTGAATCTGCGGAAAGAAGTAATGTGGAAATTATGATTCACACTGCGCCAGGAGGGAATGGAAATATGAGGGCGGCGGCGGCGTCAGATGTAAGTGCCTCTTCTGCTGGACTAATTCTCAATCGAGAGGATTCCGTTAAACTACTAACAGACGACGAAGACAGTCGAACGGAAGTGATGGACACGCATGAAAAAAGATCGTTTTCTGAGGCAGATTTTAATAAGGAAGATACAATATTTTACGAGGCGCAAGAGCATGCGTCTGCCTCCGGGACGGAGATGGACCACGACCAAGACCTAAATAACGAACCGGAATCGGATTCCGCCCTGGAAATGGATCACGATAACGTTTTCCTCCACGAAGAAGAATCGTTAGCCTCGTTGCCTGATGATATTGTGGAAACAGATAAGGAAAATAACGGGGCGGACGCCGATCTCGCCCTTGCCTGTGACGATGAAAATGACGACGGGGAAGACGCTTACTTAGAAATCACAAGACGAAGAATATCTCAAGATCGAGAGGGCAATTGTTATTGGTAAGTCAACATGATGCAAACTTTTTTTGTTGGTTGATTGAATACATTTCAGTAAATAAAATATATGTTTTATTCGTGAATTTAGTGGCAAGGACAGAAATTTTAATATTGGAGAGCTCCTCTGTGCTTCCTGTTATCGTTGGTTCCATGAGTCGTGCATTAGTTATCAACTTGGAAAGTTGGTTCCTTTCATCACCAATTATGTTTTCACCTGTAAGAACTGCTCTCACACCGGCCTCGAATGCTTTCGGCGAAACCAAGCTCGTAAGTCTCACTCAACTCTATCAAGTCTCCAAACTTGACATGACCTCCAATATGCAATTAAAGTGGAGCATGGAGTGTTTATGATCGTTTTGTCGTTTTGCATTAATTACAGAGTTTTCACAAATGTGTGTCACCGCTCTGGCTAATTTAACGCAGCAGTCCATCAAGGAGGGAACAAATATCAAGAAATTCTCAAAAGATAGAGACATCATTCCATTCTTTGAAATGCACTGGGAGGCTTTGGCCACTACAATAAGAAGAATGCCACAGTCGTGGCAATCATCTGTAATTTTTATCACAAAACCGATTATTTATTCAATAACAAAGTGTTGATGTCTTAACTTCCTAATTTACTATAATTACAGGTGACAAAGACATTAATGAAAGATGCCGGCATAGTTTACTCATCTCAAGAAATTCCAGGGGACGAAAATTCGCCATACTTTGGTTTAGTGGCTGATGATTTTACACAAATTAGACCGAACTACGAGGCAATGATCAGATCCGGCCAATTAAAAATTACAGATCAGAGAAGTAAACATGCACATAATAGTTTAATGGGTAATTAATATGACGTGACGCAATATTTTATATGCGTTTTTATTTCCGTCGAATTAAAACAGATTCATCTTCGTCTTTGCGAGGAAGGGGAGCCAAGCGCCGAACCGTGCTGGATCCTGCGATTTCGGCACCAAATAATATGAATAAAAAGCCGCGTGGTGACACGTACGGTCCGAAACCGTCGGTCGGGCACGGCTATCCAACGGAACATCCTTTTAATAAAGACAGTTACAGATATATTCTGGCCGAACCTGATCCAAATGCCCCTTTCAGACAAGAATTCGATGAGAGCAACGAATGGTCCGGGAAACCAATTCATGGTTGGCTTTGCAGAAGTGTAAATCCTTCTTCCGTTTTACTGGCTTTGCACGACCGGGCACCCCAGCTAAAGGTATCGGACGATAGACTGTCTGTCACGGGAGAAAAGGGTTACTGCATGATTCGGGCTACCCATGGCGTCAATCGGGGTTCGTGGTACTTTGAAGCAAAAATCACAGACATGCCAGAAGGATCCGCTACTCGAATTGGCTTCTGTCAGCAATTTGGAAATTTACAAGGACCGCTTGGATTTGATCGGTTCGGCTATTCGTGGCGATCGCGATATGGAACTGCCTTCCATGAAGCACGAGGGAAAAGCTATGCGAAAGGCGGTTATGGTTTAGAGGATGTGCTGGGATTTTTAATTGTGCTTCCAGACTCAAAGGAAGTTCCTTTGGTTCCAGCGTCTTTCAAAGATCGGGTATTTACTTGAAATATTTTGCAAAAATAATTAGAAAAATAAAGTGAGCCAGCAGGGCAAGGCTTGACTATTTTTTTCAATTGCTCTCTTTATAGCCCTTAGTAAAAGTGAAGTCTCATCTTTACTACGAGGACAAGGATGATCCGAAAGAACTGAATAAACGAGAAAGTCGACCAGGCTCTAAAATCATTTGCTTTAAAAATGGAGTTTGTCAAGGCGAAGCATTCAGTGACATATTCTGTGGAACCTACTATCCTGCGATCTCTGTGTACAAATCTATCACTGTCAGGACGAACTTTGGTCCGGACTTTTGGGCACCTCCAACTGACATAGAATACCGTGGTGTAAGAGCCATTGCATATCTTAGCGCTTTTAACTTTCTCTAGTGTGAACTGTGAAATGCATTGGTTTAATGTTCTTTCCCTAATTGCGTGTTGTAGATGTTCGAAAGGGCGGAAGAGGCGATAGTAGAACACACAATGGCAGATTTAGTGTACCTAACTGAAAACGATGGAAGACTCCGGTTGGATAATGCTGTTCCAAAGCCGATGTAGAATTTTATTTCTACATCTTTTCAACAAATACATTTATTTACTATTGGACAGTGAACACCATCGTTTACTTTGTATTGATCTTTTTTTTTAAATAAAGGCCCAAAATGCCAATACTATAACCAAAAACATTGTTTTTGATGTCACATTTCATTCCATTAACTCATGATGAATCAAATCAATGTTGAACTACAATTACAAACTTTTATGTACTTGAACGAAACATGGTAAAAAAAGTTTTATTAAGAAAAAATGTGGAGAAGAATTTCACATTCGTATTTACATTTATAATTCCTCGTACGAAGTGCTCCTGGTGTGTCAACTCGGGCTATAATCGAGCCCTGATCATCAGTTTATAAACAATCAACTTTTAGAATTGGATTGGAACTTTCCTACATTCTAATTGTCTATGCCTACCTATTAAACATTAACTTAGATAGAATAATCTACTTTCAACAGAAACTCAACTACTGACCGGCATTAGCCTGGCGTCTGAGTAAGATGTAAATCTTCTCCTTAATCCATTCCTTCGTGTATGGAGCGTATGTGCTCGTGCTTTTCTGATAGCTGGAAACATTTAAAAATCAATTAGATGATGGAGAGTTTTTAACCACTTTTATAATAAGTGGAATTTAATTATAAGTCACTTATAATAAGTGACTTATAATTAAAGTTGTAAAATATGTAAAAACTTACACCAAGCAAGACAAGTCAGCCAACTGATCAATGAAGTCGAACAACTGTGATATGTCATAGGTTATAGATGGAGTGTGAGGGTTTTGTCGCTTGAGGTGCTCCTCGTAGATTTTGCACACTCCCTCCATGCACTCGTTAACTGACTCGAAATCGCTGTACGTCCGGGTCTCCGGCTTTGGTCCCGGTTGCATCAACAAGATTGTGTGAGACTTCATAGAAGAGAAGAGAATTCAAAAGATACACAGTTGTATAGTATTACAATTGTATCTTAATTTTAAACATTAAAAATAGTCCCGTCAATAGTATTTGCTCAAAATTAATTAATTAACCTTCCTTATCGACCTTAACCTTAACTGGCTTAACTGTTAAGCCTTAACATAATTTCTTTCGGCTCAGCAGCGCTATTTTACTTACCATTTTGACTCTCAGTTCAGTTTGTTACTGACCCCAACTGAATCGAATTTAATTAAATGCAAGGTGAACGCTTGACGTAGTGCCGGGTAGAATTAAACAATTGTAATTAAAGATAACAGATCGATTTAAAAAAAATCAATTTTGCACTTCCAGTTGTTTTGTGTAAGTGCTCAAGCTCAAGCGAGTAAATGCCTCTAATGTTGTGGTGAATCTGTGCATTCTGTTCTGTGCTTGCTTGTGTAGTGTGTGTGTGTGTGTATTGTGTATAGTTGCCTGCTGCGACTTTCAGCTTTTTCTGCTGATTCTCTCAATTCTGCCATGGATGGCGCGGCGGCTACACAGCTGAATTTTTCAGCGCACAACAGCAGAAACTCAATTGGCCTCTCATAAGCCTGTACAATTGAGCCGCGATTTGCTTTGACATTCGCCGCCGCCGCCGCTCAAAATGCATGGAAAATTGTGCTACAAAAAAGTCTTCTTGGACCTTTTTCATTTTTCGCCTTTCACTTCATGGAGATTTAAGAATTGGAAGCAGACGCTTTTATATTTCAGACGCATATGTCAGGTCACCCAGGTCAGGTCACAGTGATTGGTAATGAAATTATATTACTGAAAAATGAAAAGAAAGTTCATGGAATCGAACGCAGAAAAACTGACTTCCGTTTCTCTCGATTTGAAATGCAGTAATAAGGGGCTGTCCATATAGAAGCTTCTCTTTGGGGAGGGTGAGTGGGTATGGAGGCTCCCATTTACCCCCATGTTAAAAGCGTGACTAAAGAGGGTGACTGGGTCATGAAAA